>PVIU01011267.1:0-65484 GCA_004026605.1 Ondatra zibethicus
GGTGCCCTTGTATTTGGAGCATAGATGTTCAATATTGAAATTTCCTCTTGATGGATTTTCCCTGTGACTAATATGAAATGTCCTTCTTTGTCTCTTTTGACTGATTTTAGCTTGAAGTCTATTTTGTTAGATATTAGGATAGCTACACCTGCTTGTTTCTTAGGTCCATTTGATTGGTATATTTTTTTCCCAACCTTTTCCTTTGAGATGATGTCTGTCTTTGAGGTTGAGATGTGTTTCTTGTATGCAGAAGAAGGATGGGTTCTGTTTTTGTATCCAATCTGTTAGCCTGTGCCTTTTTATGGGTGAGTTGAGTCCATTTACATTTAGGGATATTAATGACCAGTGGTTGCTATCTCCTGTTAATTTGGTTTTCCTCCTTGATGATGTTATTTTGTGCGGTTTTGGTTTTTGGTTTTTTTTTTCTTCTTCGGGATTTGCTGTAATTAGATCATCAATTGTGTGTGTTTTTGTTGGTGTAGCCATCTTGCTTGGGTTGGAGTTTTCCTTCTAGTATTTTGTGTAGGGCTGGGTTTGTGGTTAGGTATTGGTGAAATCTAGATTTGTCATGGAATATCTTGTTTTGTCCTTCTATGGTGATCGAAAGTTTTGCTGGATATAGTAGCCTGGGCTGGCATCCGTGGTCTCTCAATTTCTGCATAATGTTTGACCATGACCTTCTGGCTTTCATTGTCTCCGCTGAGAAGTCAGGTGTAATTCTGATAGGTCTACCTTTATATGTTACTTGTCCTTTTTCCTTTGCAGCTCTTAATATTCTTTCTTTACTCTGTATGTTTAGTGTTTTGATTATTATGTGGCGAGAGGACTTTATTTGGTGTTCTGTAAGCTTCTTGTATCTTCATAGGCATGCCTTTCTTTAGGTAGGGAAAGTTTTCTTCTATGATTTTGTTAAATATATTTTCTGTGCCTTTGAGTTGACTTTCTTCTCCTTCTTCTATACCTATTATTCTAAGATTTGACCTTTTTATGTTGTCCCATATTTCCTGGATATTTTGGGTTAGGCTTTTGTTAGATTTAATGTTTTCTTTAACTGATGAGTCTATTTCCTCTATTTTATCTTCCGCACTTGAGATTCTCTCTTCCATTTCTTGTATTCTGTTGTTCATACTTGCATTTGTGGTTCCTGTTCTTTTCCTCATGATTTCTGTTTCTATAATTCCTTCTGCTTGTGTTTTCTTTATTTTTTTCTATCTCAGTTTTCAAGACCTGAATAAGTTTCTGTTATATGTTTGAGTGCTTTTTCTTGGTTTTCTTTAAGTGATTTGCTGATATCTTCCAATTTTTTGTTTGTTTTTTCTTCCATTTCTTTACGGTAATTTCTCAATTCATCTTTAATAATTTCAGATATTCTCTTGTGGTTATTTTTTAGATCATTTTCTTCTGGGTCATCCATATTTGGTTGTTCCGGTCTTACTTTTGTAGGGTCTTTGGGTTTCACTGGTATTGTGTTGTTCTTTGTGGTGTAGCTTGTGATCTTACCTTTTCTATTCATCTTTTCCTCTTATAGGTGTGGTTGGTGGTGTCTAAGATTCTGTTGAATAATTTCCTACGTGCCAGTAGATCAGAAGCTAAGATGGTTTTCCTCGTGGTACAGTCAGTGTGCCAGTTCTAGTTACTTCGTTGGTTATTCCTGTTCCTGGAGGTAGCTCAGTGTCCCTGTATTTTGGTCTGCTCTCTTGGAGTTTGCTGTCTCAAGCCTACTTTGGTCTAGGCTGCTGGCTTTGATCTGTTTCTGTAAATCTTGGTCTGGATCTCCTCTTGTAGATGTCCCTGGGTTGGAGTTAGACCTGTTCTGGTGGAGATCGCTGGCTCTGGATCTGGTCGCTGGGTCAATCCTGATCCGCTCGAGTCCCGGGACCGGGTTGACTCCTATCTTCTGCTCCTGGTGTAGCCCGTTCTCTCCTTGTCCTGGGTAACTGGTTCAGTCCCACTCTGGTTCCGGTGGAGGTCGCGGGCTCTGAGTCAGGTCGTTGGCTCAAGCAGTGTCCCAGGACTGGGTTGGCTCCCAGGGCTGGATTTGCTCCTGGCTTCTGCCCCAGGTGGAGCTTGTTTCCTCGGCTCTCTCTGTCCTAGGAGTCTCGTTCAATGCCACTCCTGTGGGATTTGTTGCCCAAGGTGGAGTTCCTTGCCTCCGGGCAATTTTGGCTTAGGTTACAAGCTTTGACCTGTAACTGTAAGTCCTAGGCTGGGTTCCCTCCTGCAGAAGCCCCTGGGTTAGGAGTTGGGCCTGGAAAGGTTTCTGGTTCCGGTCTACTGGGAGGTTCTAGGCTCGGGTGTGCCCGAACCAGCAGGGGACCTGCTTGCTTCCTCAGAGGTCTCAGACTCACGCTGGGACCCACAAGGGTTGCAGGTTCCTGCCTCTTCCCTTTGATGTCTCAAACCAGTGCCCGAACCCACAGGGGACCTGGCTCAGGTCTACTCTCTCTGAGGACCCAGATTCGCCCCTGGCCTCGTCGAGATCTCTGGTTCCTGCTTATTCCCTCGGAGGACCCAGCCTCACTCATGCCCAGGCTGATGGAGGTCCTGGCCCCGCCTAGTTCCTGGGTGGTCCTAGACTTTCCCCCAGCCCCGCGGGTGTGTTGGCCTATATCCACTCCCTTGAAGGTTCCAGATTCACGTCCAGACCCTCAGCAGTCTCTGCCTCTGGCTGACTCGCTCAGCGGTTATTCCCTTGTACCTGTTCAGGTGGAGATCGCTGGCTCTGCATCTGGTCGCTGGGTCAATCCTGATCCGCTCGAGTCCCGGGACCGGGTTGACTCCTATCTTCTGCGCCTGGTGGGGCCCGTTCTCTCCTTGTCCTGGGTAACTGTCCAGCTTTCTTTTTTAAATTTTATTTTATCATTTTAAATTGTGTGTGTGTGTGTGTGTGTGTGTGTGTGTGTGTGTGTATCTGTGTGTGAACACAGTGCCCAGAGACCAGGAACATCTGATCCCCCTGGATGTGGAGTTATAGGTGGCTGTGAACTGTCTAGTATGGGTGCTGGAAATTGAAGACAGGTCCTCTATAAGAGCAGTCTTTACCGCTGAGCCAGCTCTCCAACCCAACACTTAAATTTCTATCGGCACACCCAACATAGCTCCTGCTCCATGACCTGCTGATTCCTGCATTGGAGCACTAACAGGCCTCACATTTACTCTGTCCAAAGCCAAACTTGGGTATCTACCCTTTCCTACCACCACCTGACCCTCAGTAGAGAGCCCCACACTTCAGGCACTACCCTTTCATCTTGCCTCCACCTCACCTCTCCATACACCACATACGAAATTCAGGAAGTTTTGTTCTCTCTGCCCTCATTGTACACCCAGACCCTGACCTTTGCTCACCACTTCCCCTGCTACAAATGTTATCCAAGCAACAATCTCATAATGGTCCCCCTGCTTTCACTCTTTATTATCCCAGCATCTAGAATGAACCTTGGAAATACAAGATAAAGGTCAGATCTGCACACACCTGCCAATAACTTCTTTCTGTACACTGAAATAAAATTCAGACTCATTATTGTGGTTTGAAAAGTCCACACACCAACTCCTGCCCCTCCCACCTCATCATCTTTCACTTTCTCCCTCCCCTGTACACTGACCACACATGACTCCTTGCTATTTCTGAAACAGAAGATGACACATACTTCTGCCTCGGGGCCTTTGAACTTCTTCTCCGTGCCCAGAACGTTTTCCTTGCCATCTCCAAACATGCTTGCTTCCTCCATCCTTCCCTCCCTTCCTCCATTCATCCATCGTTCCCGCCCTTTCTTCCTCCCTCCCTCCATTCAGAGTTTTCTTTCCTTCCTTCCTTCCTTTCTTTCTTTCTTTCTTTCTTTCTTTCTTTCTTTCTTTCTTTCTTTCTTTCTTTCTTTATTCAGAGCACTCCGCTGAGTATAAACACACACCCGAAATGAACTTCTCTGGTCCCTTATATGCTTCCTGATTCTTCATAAGTACTTATGAATTTCACTTTATGTGATACATTGATTTGCTTTTTACCACATGCTTCCACAAAACCCTAGATCTGTTAGCTCCACAAGAGTACTACTCTATTGCTGTCAATCACAGCTTTCTACCCAGTACCTACAGGAGTGTTTGCTATGCAGGACTATTTAATAGCCACCTGTTGAAAGAATGACCTGGCTGATTGGCTGAGTGAGCACAACAGAATGAGACACAGTGGCTGTTTTATGACTTCTGAGTGTAGGCCTGAAGAGATCTTGCAGATTCTTACCATTCTCTCATGGAACACTGCCCTGAGACGATCACGCTAAATGATAGACTATTCGGAGAGAAATAGAGAACACACTATTCCAGATCCCAGCCAACCTGCCAGAGCTGGTTGAGGGAACATAGGAAAGCCTCACAAAGAACTGCCCAGCCAACACACAGAATCCCCAAGCACAATAAAGCATTGCTTTAAGCACCTGGGTTTAAGGGCTGTTTTGTTACACAGCAAAGACAACTGATACAATTTGGCCTCTACCCTAGGTTCTGCTTCTCCAATTTTACCAATTCCAGTTCAACTCTGAAGATCACTAGAACAGTCATTCAGACGTGAACTCCATTGGAGCAAGTACTTCATGCAAATCCTTAGAACCTCCATTTTAAAAGATGATGTCATGTTTCCATACTGTGGTTTTTACCATGCCCTCTCCATGACCCAGTCTCTGCGGACCTCCTCAGCCCCATCTCTGCACTCATTTGGCACCCTCTGAAGAGTAAGCCCCTGCTAAGACACACTGTTCTCAAACACTCTGAATCCAAATCACCCAGGGGAGCTTCAAAAAAATTCCAGTACTCAGGCTCTTCCCCCGGAGACTCAGAGTTAATTGGCTTGAAATGGGACCCAGGCAACAGCATTTTTAAGAAGCTCCCAAGTGGATGCTAAGGTGTAGCCAGGGTTGGGAACCATTCAACAAGAAATCCAAAAGCATATTTCATAACTGCTGACCTTGCCATCAAGGAAATTCTAAGGCTTCAAGGAAATATCAAATTATCCTCTGTGCCCTCTTAGCATTAAGTAAGCAATATTGTGATCTAACTTTTGGGAAATTGGTAATAGACTGTAGGAGAATGTTTCTTAATTATTTGAAATGTTAAATTATCAATATTTTATATCCTCATTTTAAGACTCATCCTTCTCATATCCTTGATGTTTCTGAGCAGGCTTTATCTTATCAGAAATGTATACATCTACTATCTCTTACTTCCATAAAAAGTGGTGGTGCTAGTGTAGGCGAGTCTTATCACCGGCAGTGACAGCAACCAGGAAAGCATCTACGAGGTACGGCTTTTTTTTTCCTTCTGTGAAAAGAGCTATGACCTCTCTGATCCCCCATTGATCGTCCGTCAGTCAGCAAGGTTGAGCTTTTAAACCTCGTCTTATATAGAATAACTGCTCCAACTTACTGAGCATTTATCACCATGCTAGGGACTTTGCAAATATCTCATTTAAGTCCCAGGACAACCCAAACTATGCCCCACATTTTGTATACGGAAGCAGAAGCCTGGAGATGTTGGGTAAGTATAATGTTCTCTGGGCTCATTTGCGTTGAGGCATATATCAAACTCTCATTTCATATTCCAAGGCATGCATAGGCAACATTTCACATCCCCATTCATCTGTTGACACATATTTGGGTCTTTTCTACCTTTCAGCTCCTATAAACAATACTGTTATGAATAATGAATCATGCCCCTAATTCGAATTCTTCTGGAGTCCTGGATCATGTGGTGGCTCCATGTAACTTCTTGAACGTGTTGCCACAGTTGTCCAGAGTGCTCTCACTATGTTATATTTCTATAAGCATAGAGTGAGAGCTCTGCAGTTGCCACATAATCACCGCTATTTTCTATTTAAAAGTTTTAAGCTGTGCTTTTATTTATTTTGTTTGTGTATGTTGAGGGGCATGCCATAGCACACACATGGAAGTCAGAAGAAAACCTTCAGGAGTCAGTTCTTTCCTTCCACCATGTAGTCCCAGATTGTGGCAGTTTGAGTGTAATTGGCCCCCATAAGCTCATAGGGAGGGGCACTATTAGGAGGTGTGGCCTTGTTGGAGGAAACGTGTCAGTGTGGGAGTGGGTCTGAGGTCTCACACATGCTCAGTGTCCCGGTTCACTTCCTGTTGCCTGAGGATCAAGATGTACAACTCTCAGCTCCTTCTCCAGCACCATGTCTGCCTGTATGCTGCCATGTCCCACCATGATGATAATGGACTAAACCTCTGAAATGTAAGCCACCCAATTGAACGTTTTCCTTTATAAGAGTTGCCTTGGTCATGGTGTCTCTTCATAGTGATAAAAACCCCAACTAAGACAGAAGTATTGAATTCAAGTCTTCAGGCTTTGCATGGAGCAACTTTATGAACTGAACCATCTCACCAGCCTTATTTTCCATTTGTTAAATTTTTTTCCATGATATTTATTGAGCTCTACATTTTTCTCTGCTCCCTCTCCCTGCTTCTCCCCTCCCCCCTTCAACCCTCCCCCAAGGTCCCTATGCTCCCAATTTACTCAGGAGATCTTGTCTTTTTATACTTTCTACTTCCCATGTGGATTAGATCTCTGTAAGTCTCTCTTAGTGTCCGTATTGTTGTCTAAGTTCTCTGGGATTGTGGTTTGTAGGCTGGTTTTCTTTGCTTTATGTTTAAAAACCACCTATGAGTGAGTACATGTGATAATTGTCTTTCTGTGTCTGGGCTACCTCACTCAAAATAATGCTTTCTAATTCCATCCATTTTCCTGCAAAATTCAAGCTGTCGTTATTTTTTCTGCTGTGTAGTACTCCATTGTGTAAGTGTACCACATTTTTTTTTTTATCCATTCTTCGATCGAGGGGCATTTAGGTTGTTTCCAGGTTCTGGCTATGACAAACAAAGCTGCTATGAACATAGTTGAGCACATGTCCTTGTGGCACGATTGAGCATCCTTTGGATATATATCCAGAAGTGGTATTACTAGGTCTTGAGGAAGGCTGTTTCCTAATTTTCTGAGAAATTGGCACACTGACATCCATAGGGGTTGTACCATCTTGCATTCCCACCAGCAATGCAGAAGCGTTCCCTTTTCCCCACAACCTCTCCAGCATAAGTTGTCACCATTTGTTAAATTTTTTAAAATGTATTTATGTCATTTTACATGTGTATGAGTACTTTACCTCTATGTGTATATGTACCACCTGCATGCCTGATGCCCATGAAGGTAAGAAGAAAGTATTAGGTCCTCTAGAACTGGAGTCATGGATGGTTATGGGCTACCATATGGGTTCTGAGAACGAAACCTGGGTCCTTCACAAATGCAACAAATACCCTCAACCCCTGAGCCATCTCTCCAGTGCCTCTTTCCCACCCCAGGATGTACGCAGCAGTGTCTCATTCCTTTTATGACAGGATAATATTCTATTTTATGAACGTTCTACATTTCATTCATCCATTCGTCATTGGGGAAGGCTTAGACTGCTCTTGCTGTGGGGCTGTTCTGAATAATACCACAGAGAATATTTCAACTCAAATTCCCATGTGGACAGCAGTGTTTGTGTGTTTTCAATTCTCCTGGGTGCATACCTACAAATGGAATTGTTAGGTCATATCCTAATTCCATGATTGTCTTTTGAAGAACTATGTAAGGCTATTCTTTTCTTCATGTGTGTGGGGGGGAGGGGGTTGAGTCAGGGTTTCTCTGTGTATCCTTAGCTAGAACTCGCTCTGTAGACTGCATTTTTTATGTATTCTTTTGCTCTTTGGGGAGCCTATTCCCCAGCTCCCAAATAAATACACAGAGGCTTAATCTTTCTTATAAATGCCTGGCCTTAACTTGACTTATTTCTAGCCAGTTTTTCTTAACTTAAATTAAACCATCTACCTTTTGCCTCTGGGCTTTTATCATTTTCACCAATGCCAATAAATAAATAATTTTAAAAAAAGAAAAAAATTACTAAAAATGTGTGATTTCTCAGCAATTTTGGTACCTGATGAATTGATATCACCCTCATCATCAATATAGCATTTTCACCATTATCAGCCTGTTATTGTTAGTAATGTCTGATTGAAAATGGCCCCCATAGACTCATAGGGAGTGACACTGTTAGGAGCTGTGGCCTTGTAGGAGTAGGTTTGTCACTGGCATAGGCTTTGAGGTTTCAAAAGTTCAAAACAGGCCTAGTGGTTCACTGTCTCTTCCTGTGGATCCAAATGTGAAACTCTCAGCTACCTCTTAGCACCATGCCTTCCTGCATGCTGCCATGCTTCACACAATGAAAATGGACCATGGTTTCAATTGCTGTGAAGAGACACCATGACCATGGCAACTCTTATAAAGAACAACATTTAATTGGAGTGGTTCACAGTTTCAGAGGTTTAATCTATTATCATCATGGTGGGACATGGGGACATGCAGGCAGACATGGTGTTGGAGGAGCTGAGAGTCCTACATCTTGGTCTGCAAGCAATAGGAAGTGAACTGTTTACAATAAGTGTAGCCTGAGCATTGGAGACCTCAAAGTCCACTCCCACAGTGACACACTTCCTCCAACAAGGCCACACCCACTTCAACAAGGCCATACCTCCTAATAGTGCCACTCCCTATGAAATTATGGGGGCTAATTCAAACTACCACATGGACTAAATCTCTGAACTGCAACCCAGCTCCAATTAAATATTTTCCTTTATAAGAGTTACCATGAATGGAGATAGAGACAGAGAACCACAGCCACATCAGAGCAATGGACTGAGCTCCCAAGGTCCAGTTGAAGAGCAGAAGGAGGGAGAAGATGAGAAAGGAAGTCAGGACCACGAGGGGTTGGTCCATTCACTGAGACAGTATGCCTGATCTATTGGGAGCTCAGAAAATCCAGCTGGACCAGGACTGAAGGAGCATGTGATCAAACTGAACTCTCTAAATGTGGCTGCCAATGGGGACTGACTGAGAAGCCATCGATAATAGCACTGGGACCTGTCTCTTCTGCATGTATTGGCTTTTTGGGACCCTGGTTTACTTGGATGCACACCTTCCTAGGCCAGGATGGAGCGGGGAGGGCCTTGGACTTCCCACAGTGCAGGGTACCCTGCCCTCTCTTAAGGATGGAGGGGGAGGAAGGTGGGTTAGTGGGGGAGCAGGAGGGGAATGGGAGAAGGGGAGGAAGGGTCAATTTTTGAATGGAAAAATAAAAAATAAAAAAAGAGTTACCATGGTCATATTGTCTCTTCATAACAGTAAAACACAAATGAAAGCTGGGCAGTGGTGGCGCACACCTTTTATCCCAGCACTCAGGAGGCAAAGGCAGGGGGTCTCTGGGAGATCCAGGACAGAGAGAACTGTTACACAGAGAAACCTTGTCTCGAAAAACAAACAAACAAACAAACAAAAAGAACACACACATAAAAATAAATAAATCAAATCAAAATAAAAGAACACCTATGGTGTGGGAGAATTGTCTGTATTCTGTCAATCATGATTTAAATAAACGCTGATTGGCCATTAACCAGGCAGGAAGTATAGGTGGGAAAACCAGATAGGAAGTAGAGGTGGAGAAATGAGAACAGGAGTAGAATACTTCCCAGAATGGGAAGAAGATAGTTCTTTCCCACTCCTGCCCAGAAGAAGCAGGATGTGACCTGCCCCGCTAAAAAAGGTACTGAGCCATGCGGCTAACATAGATAAGAATAATGGGTTAATATAACTTATAAGAACTAATACTTAGCCTAAGCTAATGGGCCAATCAGTTTATAATCTTCTGGAAACCTCTGTGTGATTTTCTTTGGGGCTAAACAGCTGCGGGAACTGGACAGGACAGAAACCCAGACAAGCAGGCCCTCACACTACACACCTAGAAGGCCCAGTGAAAGCTTTGGAGTTAGTGTCCAGGTTTGTGTTTTGTGTTTTGTTCTGTTTCTAAGTTGACCAATGTAACTGCTGCAAGCCCCAGCTCCTGTGTGAAATAGAGACGATATTGGGAAACAGCTGACAGAATTATCACAAGTAGCATTGGTTAGGTGTGTAAAAGCCACAAACATTAGTATAAATGAACTTGTGAAAACATTGTGACACACATTTTACAGATTAGAAAATGGAGGCTTAGTGTTGCTGTGGTTAGCACAGCAGGGCTCTTTCTTCTCTGGTCTGCCCATTCTGCCTGTGGACCACTTAGACACCTGGAACTTTTCAATCTTGTGAACCCCAAGTGTGCTCTTCTGGAGACCCTACTGATTCCCACCATGTACCCTCTTTCCTCCCACATCAAACTGTCTGCATCTCCCAGGATATCTCTTCCATCATCACTGCATTTGGCTGCAGTTGTGGCTGCAGTTTCAACTTCTCAGTGCATGGCACCTGAGAATGTTCTGGGAGGACCATATGATAGAGTGTAAGAACATGGATTTAGCATCCACAGTTCAGTCTTGATGCATCGCTGAGGTAAATGGCTTTATCCCTGATTAATTTCTTCAAACCTCAACCAAGGGCAACTGTTATACTCTGCAGGGTTACTGAAGACTTGCATGTAAGATACCTCCTATGGGCACCTTGTCTACCATGCTTATTTAGTGGATGCTCATCCTCCCCTGGTCTTGTTAGCTGTAGAAACTGGCAAGAAGAGACCAAGGTTTCCACAGGGCAAAGCTCAAAGGTGGAGTCTAGTGGGTTGGAAAGCAGCTTGGCAGCTGCAATGAGAGCAAAGAGGACTCAGGGGTGGCAGAGATCAAAGGCTAAATTATGTAGATTATTCCTTTGTTCCTTATAGTTTGCACTTGCCTTGGTGTCTCCTGGGGCAGGAGGGAGGCAAACTCATACCGTAAGCACTCTATTGCACAATCACATACATGCATTTGGGCACCACTGTAGATGCACACGAGTGTACTCTGTTATACCACAAGCACAAACACACACCACACCAGCATGGGCATACATACTTGTTAACATGTGTGCATGTACACTTTAAACTTAAACTCATCTTCATGCACAGGCAGATCATATGCACGTGAGCAAATGTAAGCATAGAACAACAATACAGGTTTTGCAAGCACATATGCATGCACATGTGTGTTCACAACCACAAACCCACATGAATGCATACACAAATGCTTGTCCACATGTGCAAGCTACCCTTTTCAAAATCCTGAGCTCTAAATAGAAGCATAAGCTGCAGCATATGTGCCTCTCTGTCGTTAGGCGACAGGAGGTTTCAGAAAGACAGCCACGCAAAAGAATACAGAGAAATTGGCAGGGGTTCCAAGTACTGCAGAAAAGATTAAGGGTTAGAGGGCATCCTGCAAGTGGGGGGTGGGGTGGGCAAATACAGGAGGTATGATGCTGTCTTAGGGAGAGAATACACCCTGAAGCCATCAATCACCCACCCAAATCCACATTCGCCAGAGGTTTCTACCAGCCCCTCTCCAATATGGCTAGTCAGCACCAAATAAGGACAATAAAGGAGATAGTATTTTATTATTACTTTTTAGTCTGGTAAAACCCAGAGTGCCTACCCTCTTCAAAATGATGAGACACTCAGAATTTGGCTTGACCTTCAACCTCTGAGTCAACCCATGAACTCCAAGTGCTATCCTGGATTCTCTGCTGACGGCCTCCCTTTGCCTGTCTGTGATGGTCTTGCCCTCCACCCACAGGCTGCACATCTCTGTACTCACTCTTTACTCACACTCATGGTTTATGCTAGAGAAAGTGAAAGATACAGTTGAAAGGCTGAGGGTACAGATGGACAGAGGTCAAGTTCAAGACCTGTCTCATTGGGAAAGTACTTTGTCCTTTGGCTCTGTCAGAGTATAATTAATGGCTGACAAACTGCACATGTACAGCATGAAGCAAAAGTGGGCCACACTGGGGGCAGGGCACAGACGGGGAAGGCTATTTTAGGGGAAGATACCCTCCAGCTCAGGCTCCCAAATAAGAAAAAGCAGCTTTCAAATGAGAAGCTCTTGTTTTCATTTTTAGATTTACTTAATTTACTTAATGTGTGTGAAAGTTCTGCCTGCATGAATGTAATGTGTGTGTGCCAATCGTGTTTGTGGTGATTCCCCTGGTTCTGAGTCACCACATGGGTGCCGAGAATCAAACCCAGGTTATCTGCAAGAACAAGTGCTCATAGCCACTGTGCCCTCCAGCCCTACAAATGAGAAGGTCCTAATGGCAAAAGTACATGCTGGGGAATGGGACGAGTTAGAAAGAAAGAGCAGGCCATTCCCAGAAGTAAGCTTATGGCCAGTCTGCCTGGGCCCAGCCTCTTGGCCCCTGCCAGTCTTCATGGTCTGGGCCTCTCCCAGCCTCTTCTCCTGATGGTCCCTGAGATGCAGGCTAGTGAGCTATTCCCAGTAGACCAAGAGAGCAGGACTCTGTCCCACAGAAGCTTTTTGCAGCCTATTTCTGCTACAGGTGCTTTCTCCACACTCAGAGCCTCTGGCTAGCCTGCTCCACACTCAAAGACTCTGGCTAGCCTGTTCCCACTTGAAGCCCCCAGCTAGCCTGTTGACCTGACCCCAGTAGTCGTTGTCGTCTTCTTCTTCTTCTTCTTCTTCTTCTTCTTCTTCTTCTTCTTCTTCTTCTTCTTCTTCTTCTTCTTCTTCTTCTTCTTCTTCTTCTTCTTCTTCTTCTGTTCTTCTTCCTCCTCCTCCTTCTTCTTTGGTTTTTTGAGACAGGGTTTCTCTATGAAACAGTCCTGGTTGTCCTGGACTGGAACTTGCTCTGTAAACCAGGTTGGCCTCAAACTCACAGATCTTTTTTTTTTAATTTTTATTTATTTATTATGAATGCAGTGTTCTGTCTGCATTCCAGAAGAGGGCACCAGATCCCACTACAGATGGTTGTGAGCCATCATGTGGCTGCTGGGACCTGAACTCAGGACCTCTGGAAGAGCAGCCAGTGCTCTTAACCTCTGAGCCATCTCTCCAGCCCAAAACTCAGATCTTTTAAACAATTCTTGGTTGTTTCCTTACCCTTTAAAACAACATTTTTAGTTTCTTTTACATCTATGAGTGTTTTGCTGCATGCCTGTCTGTGCATCACTGTTTGTCTGGTGCCCACAGAGGCCGGTAGAGGATTCTGGATCCCATGACACTGAAGTAACGGACAGTTCTGAGTCACCATGTGGGTGCTATGAACCTGGGGTCCTCTGCAAGAGCAGCCAGTGCTCTTAGTGGCTGAGCCATCTTTCTAGCTCCCTGTCATTTTCTTTCAAGGCAGGGTCTCACTGTGTATCTCTGACTGAATAAGTCACCATGTAGACCACTGACCTCAAGTTTACACTGGCTCATCCTGCCCTTGCCTCACTAGTGCTGCTCCTACAGGCATAGGCCAGCATGCACTCCTTAAACAATTTTTTTACTTCTGTATTTAAGAAAAACAAAGTGCTGTGACAGCTTTTCCTGATCACACACCTATATACAACTCCTTAATTTCCTTAAGATAGCTGAAGAATAGAAACAGATCTTTACATCAACTTTATTGATAAATTGCATATTTTACAGCGTTTTGACATCTAGCCAAAGAGTTTTTCAGAAAGACCAAACAGAGTCAACCTCAAATGTGCAGTCTACAGTGTTTCTCTTGCCACATTGCCATCAGGACGTATTGTTTACAAGCAAATTTCTTCTTCAAAGGCGATAGGCTAAAACAAAGCATCATAATGCTGCTTTAATTTGCATTTTAATAATTAATAAGTTTTCACTTTGTATGTTTATTGGTCACTTGGATCATTTCTACCTTCATGGATATCTTTGCCTTTTCAATAGACTTAGAAAGGAAAAGTATCCCTTCAGTCAGCCTCTGTCTGTGCTCACCGCACAGGGAGAAGAGTCAGCCTGACTGCCACACTGATTGTGGTGGGTTCTGTCTTAGACGGGTGGAGGTTAGAAACAGATTACAGGGAAAGCTGGAAGCAGAGATGGCAAGTATAGAAAGCCAAACTGAGATCACAGACTGCCTTCTGTTATAAAACAGCAGACTCGGGGTGTACCTATTTATTTGTTTGTTTTCATTCTTTTCTTAGTTGCATGTAGCACAGGCTGGTCGTGAACTCAAAATATAGCCAAGGACGATGACCTTTGATTCCTCACCCTCCACCTTCCGGGTGCTAGGGTTTCAGGCATGTGGGCCACACTCACTTTAGCCTCAGGTTGTAGAACACTTGTCCAGTATGTTTGCAGCCCTCATTTGGAGTCTCAGAACCTGTAAGTAAAAATAAATAAACAAATAGCAGCAATCTCTGTTATTAAGTATTCTTTTACAAACATGATTTTTGTTGATGTTTTTGGCTTTTCAAGACAGGGTTTCTCTGTGTAGCTCTGGCTGTCCTGGAACTCACTCTGTAGATCAGGCTGACCTTAAACTCAGAGATCCTCCTGCCTCTGCCTCCAGAGTGCTGGGTTTGAAGGCATGCATCACCACTACCTGGCTATAAACATGATTTTAACATATGCATAAAATACATAGTACTTTAATTTTTTATTTTATTTTATGTGGGTGTTTTGCCAGCATGTATGTATATGAACCACGAATATTCCTGGTACAAATAAAGTTCAGAAGTGGGTGTCTGGAACTGGAGTTACAGATGGCTGTGAGCCACTATGTGGGTGCTGGGAACCAAACCTGGGTCCTCTGCAAAAGCAGAGTGCTCTTAAACACTGAGTCATCTCTCCAGCCCCTGTAAGAACATATTTAATAATTGCCCTAATTTGGGTATTTAGTTCCCTTCTAATTTCTGCTCTCAATAGTAACAGTGATAAAGCATCTTTATCATCATTTCTTATTGTTACCCTAGATATAAATTCTTAGGCTGGTACCTAACAGAGAATAAGAACCTGATATAAACATTTGAGGTTGTAGAACCGGGTTGAACTGATACTGACATGTTCAACTAAGCATGCATGCTCGGACACAAAACTGTTACTAAAGATGTACAAATTAGAACACAAAATTTCTCACCAGAATGTCTCCTAGGAATGGCTGGGTCAGAGCAGTTGGCTAGCTGCTAAGGTGTTTAATAAAGCCCCAGTTAATTAACAAGAGAAAGATTCCTCGGTGGTTTGCTTTACAGAAGAGGACAGCAAGAAATGTGCTGGAGACACAGTCATACTTCAATGAAGGTTTTTCAGAACCTTGATAGTTAAAGGTGGGCGACCAGCTGTTCTGATCCAGGTTAGGCTACTGAAGGGCAGCCAGAAATGCCAGGGAGCCCTCCACATGCTCCAGAGCTGGGAACACATTGGCATTTTCTCTTTGGTGAGCAACTGTCTACTTCCACCTAGCATTCCATCGCTTGAGATCCAACAGACATTAGTTCAAACGTGAAAGGAAAAGGGTGTGAGGGTGAGTTGTCACCACACTGTCCAGGGAAAGAATAAGCAGATGATACTTTGGCCAACAACAGAATCCAAGCTGCCCTTACAAAGAGTAAGGTGGTGCTGTTCTGAGATGAAAATAAAATCCTACATGAATTTCTGTTTTTCAAAACAACACAGGATGTGAAGATGGCTCAGTGGGTAAAGCGTCTGCTGCACATGTGTGAGAACCTGAGTTAAGTGGATGCCAGGACCAACTTCCACATATGAACTGTGGACCCATGTGTCCATACATGAACACACACACACACCAGCAACAAATACTATAGGTTGGGACCGGAGAGACCATTCAGTGGTGGAGAGTGCTTATTGTGTAATCATGAGGACCAAATTTGGATACCAGCAACCGTGTAATAAGCCTAGTAACTTGCACACACCTGTAATCCCTGTTCTCAGGGAAGTGAAGACAAGAGGTGGGGCTTGCTGGTTTCCAGTCTACCTGAGAAAACAAGAGCCCCAGGATCAGGGAGAGATCCTGCCTCAAAGAAATAAGTGGAGAATTCTAGAGGAGGATAGCTGACACTCTCTTGTAGCCTTTGCATACACAGGTACACTCACAAAGACACACACACACAAATAAATAAAATTTTAAAAATCATAAGCCTGAATATATGTACACACGTGTATGTATACACATGCACATGATTGTGCACATAGAGTTTATATACATACAAGGGAAGGTCAGCTACAAACACATCTGACTTCTGGGGAGAAAACTGTGGGGGAGGTGAAGAAGTGATTTCACCTCTTACCATCAAACCTGTGGATTATCTCAATTTTTATAAATATATACTAATTTTGTACTTAAAGGGGGAAATCAAGCCCTTTGTTTAGCTGGATCCCCAACTCCCTTTCTTTCACAAAGCTTCCTGACTGCAAACTGTGTTTCCTTTCTCAACACACCACATCCATTATGCATCTGGAATGCCATAACAGACCTGTGAAAGAACCCTTGTTGTCATTCCCATCTCATGTGTCTGGTTACTCAGATTCTTGAATTCTGGTCTTTGTTAAATTCATAAAGGAAAAAACCAAAACAAAATTAAACATTACCAGTGGTAATAAACATGCTAGAGAATAAGCAACTCATATATCGCTACTGACAGCACAAATCTGTACAAGCCTTCTGGGGGCGATTTAACACTATGCATCAGAATCCTTTAGACTCTGCCTACCCTTTATTCTCTGATTCTTTTGCTAGAAATGTATCCCAAGGACATAATTAGGATGTGCACAGAATTTCAGCCACTAGGACAATCATTTGGAAGATGCTCAAGATACTGAAAAATTAGAAACCACTTAAATATCCAAGAATAGAAAATTACTTAAATAAATTATGTTCCATTCATACGAGAGTTACTATAAAATCATTAAAATGGCGGCAAATGATGAGGAGCACAGTTCATGAAACATTCTAAAAAGTAGGTCACCCACAGTTTATATTAGAGGAGTCCATTTTTGCTTTAAAAATGCAAGCATCAGTAGCAGCATGCATAGAAAACAGGAGAAGCAAACGCTCTGGACAAGAGTTTATCCCTGGGAGTAAGGCTGACAGCAGTCCTTACTTTTCCTCCTTTTCTTAATTGTGTTTTAGCATCTCCCCCTCTACACTAAATTTCTGGCGATAAAAGTACATCTGCTGGAATAAGAAAAAAAATGTGTGTCTCAATATACTTAACCATCCCTGAGTTTGTTTTCTAGTAACTCCTTTAAAAAGTATGAGGGGGGAGGGAAGGGAGAGAGAGAGAGAGAGTACCCATGCTTGTTCTCTCTCCACAGTCCATGTGTGGAGGTCAGAGAACAACTGTTTAGAGTCAGTCCTCTCCTTCTACCTCTACCTGGGTTCTGGGGCTAAAACTTAGTCTCAGTCTCTAGGTCTATGTGACAAGTCTTCACCTACTGAGCCATCTTGCCAACCATCCCTTACCCCATATTAATTTTTAAAGCAAGATTCATCACTTTCCCTAAAGCAAGTTTTGTGGTCCAGCCTATGTGCTTCCCTCCCTTTCTCCTAGACTGTGCCCCCCTCTACAATCTACTCTGTGCATTCTGCGAATCCAGCCCCTCCAAGAAAGACTGCCAGGATCGGCATTGGCTTTTGGCTCCCTGACTTATAAAGCTCACAGTAAGATTGTTGCCGGTGGTTATGAGACTCTTGCTTCCAAAGTCTGTTCCTCCCCCAGGAAAGCTTATGGCGTTTCCAAAGTGGCTGCTTGGCCTCTGGACCTTTAAATAGACCTGGGTGCTTACACAGCAGGTATTTGTGGTGTGCCTGAAACCCTAGGCTCTCAGAGCCCCTCCCAGTGGCCTTCACAGGAAGCTCTCCTACATCAAGATCTCACTCAGTTCATGCTTGGCTGGCTATTCCCTTGGCTCTGTACCAAGGCTTCTATCACCCTGTGGCTTGTCAAGTCCCAACCACTTTGGAGTTTATCTTGTGTTCATATCAATGCTCTGGGTCACAGTTAAGGTTTCTTTCAGGCCTTCAACCTTGTAATCAATCATGCAAAGGCCAAGGCTGATGAAAACCATGACTCTTATGTACTGCACATGAACTGTATGCTAGACATGTAGCATCAACATGTAATCATTAGTCTGTAAAAGTGAGCATAACCACAGCTACCCTTTATTGCATCCTCCTGTGCCAGCCCCAACCACACTCTGGTCTGCATGCACCTCCATTCCCTAGAGTATTAAAGAAAGGCTCAGAGAGGTAAAGCAAGCTGTCCAAGGTTGCAGAGCTAGTGAAGAAGCAGGAGTCTTACTTCACATCAGCCCTCGCGTCAATGCCGACTTTAGGGCTCCACCACTGCTCCCTGTACAGGCAAACTCTACAGGCAAACTGTAGAGACTTTTAGAAAGGAGAACCGTGGTTGTTTTGAGCAGGGAAGTTGGAGCAGTGAGTGCTGGTAAGTATAAGGTGTCTTTATTCTAGAGGGTTGGTGAGATGGCTCAGCAGGTAAAGGCACATGCCAACAAGTCTGAGGCCTAGCCATGATCTCTAGAACCCACAAAGTAGAAAAAACAAATGGTTATCAAAAGTTCTCCTACCCATAGTCATGACCCAGCCACAGAAGAAGCAAGATGTGACTGCCTCTCCAAAAAAGGTACCAAGCCACGTGGCTAACATAAACAAGAAATTTGAGCTAATATAAGTTATAAGAATTAGTTAATAAGAAGAACCTGAGATACTGGGCCAATCAGTTTATTAATTAATGTAGACCTCTGTGTGATTTCTTTGGAACTTAATAACTGTGGGAACCAGGCAGGACAGAAAACTCAGTCAACAGAATGGTGCCCAGTGTGTGGACAACTGCATCTACATAAAGCCTGAGGGAACTTGGAAAGTAATTCTAAACAGAAAAGAATAGAGTTAAGCATGGCTTATTGATAGCAGCATTCTCTCAGGTGGACTCTGCTTGCTAGAGGCAAGCGTTCTCATTTAAGAGAGGCTTCCTGACTCAGCTTTAGCTGCAAAACCTTGCAGCTCTTTTAAGAGGTCCTGCCACAAAACACTTAAATGGTGTTGATGAAAAGCTGACCACATGATTTTTTGTGGTGGCAGGGACCTTGAAACACCATAGAGTTGTGGCAATAAACATGGCTCCAGCCAGTACCTCTGCCATGAGGCTAGATTCTCAGCTAAAGAATGGGCTGGATCCAGCTGTCAAAGCCACGGCTTAAATCTGAGCCATAATTCTTAGCAAATTAAAGACTTCCTGTGGTCAGAAAAAGAGAGAGATACAGTAAAGATAGATTCAAAGACAAAACCTCTAAATGGTTTACATTGTGTTTGAAAACATATGCAGGCTTGCGAGAGAAAAGACAAAGGTTAAAGTTCTTAAAAGAGAAAAGAAAAAAAGAGAGTTGTTGGGTGTGGTGGCACACACCTTTAATGCCAGTACTTGGGAGGCAGAGGCAGACAGATCTCTGTGAGTTCGAGGACAGCCTGGTTACAGGTGAGGACAGCCAAAGATACACAGAGAAACCCTGTCTCAAAAAGCGAAAAATTAAAAATAAAAATAAAAGAAATAGAGGTTAAAATAAAGCTACGTAAAGATGAAAGAATACACAGAGAGTCTGGATACTGTATGTTATTATGTTCTCTTTGAATTGTTTGAATGCTGAGGAAGGAGCAACATCTGCTAAAAGATATTTGATTATAAATGCTGCTGAATTAATCCAAGATAGGTATTTTGAAAATACCTTGACTTCAAAATTGAAGTCAAAAGGTATGTTACTTTGGAGAAGAGGTTTTGCTTTTGTTTCCACAGGAAATGAGAGGCTGTGGATTCATTCTGGGTTAAGAAAAATCAGATTTGATCAAGGAAGACCCCCTGAGAAATCTCCAATAGGAGTGAATGGCCCAGATGTCTGAGTTCTATATCCAGAACAGATTCAAGACTGCTGCCTGAGATGATCAAGCCTCACAGGATACTCCAATCATGACTTGATCATAATTCTAAATTTTCTTTAGGTCCCCATAAGATTATCAGCACCCCCAATCAGCAGGAAGTAGCCTGGAAAACTATTCCCACATTCCCAAAAAATGGACTATGGATATTTTCCTTTGTTTAGAATGTTGGTTACAAGTTGTTATGGATAATGGTCAGGAGAAAAGCTAAACAAAGGATATTAGATTCAGAGTTCTTGTTTTAAAAAAGGGGGGAAGTGCTGTGGAACAATAGTCTTTTATCCTGTCGCTTGTATTATTTTTAATAAAATGCTGATTGGTTAGTAGTGAGGCAGGAAGTATAGGTAGGGTGACCAGGCAGGAAGTATAGGTGGGGCAATGAGAACAGGAAAATTCTGGGAAGAGGGAAGTTCAGTCTGTAATCATGACCCAGCCACAGAAGAAACAAGATGTGACTGCCTCACCAAAAAGGTATCAAGCCACGTGGCTAACATAGATAAGAAATATGGGCTAATATAAGTTATAAGAATTAGTTAATAAGAAGAGCCTGAGATACTGGGCCAATTGGTTTATTAATTAAAAAAAAAAAGTTCTCCTACCTTCACAGGTATACCAGGCTGTGTACTTGTACATACAAACAGAGAGAGAGACAGAGACAGAGAGACAGAGATTTGGAAATGGTATTGATGTGTTTAAATCTTTACAACCTTGCTAATACACTAAAACACTGAATTGTTTAAGGGAGACTTTGATGACACTAAGTTGTGTTTTGCTGTTTTCATGCTAGGGCTGAACCCCCAGGGCCTCACAAATACAAGTCAAATGTTCTCCCAATGGATTACATCCTGGTCCCAAGCTAAGTTGAGAATGATGTTGAGGGGCATGTTCTTGCCTCCATCTCTGGAGTGCTGAGATTAGAGGCATGCACCACCACTCTTCTTTGTTTGCTCCTGAAGATTGACTTAGGGCCTCATGCAATCTAGGTGAGCTAACCCAGCCTGGTAATGTTTTTAAAGAGACAAAATCCAGTGCACACTTGGTGCTCACTCCTCGTGGTTCTGCGTGTTGTCTCTTCTTGGATGCTGTCTTATTGACTCCCCACAACAGCCTGAACTTTGTAGATGAGGAAACTGAGGCAGGAAAGTTAATAACTTGCTCAGAGTTGCACAACTCAGGTGGTACTTGGAACAACCTTTCTATGAGACAAGTGTCCTGCTCCTCTCCATCAGACCCAGGGTCTCCCTGAGAGCAGCCATCTTACTCTGTCTCCAGTCCCAGCTTTTGCTGACAGGTTGCAACCCTGTGCTGTCTTTGCCTTCTTGTCTGGCCTTGCAGAGACATTGACTTTTCACAAAAGTACGGCATCTAAGGCAAAATCTTCAGGTTGCCAGATGCTGCTTCACACACTTTCTGAGGTTGCCCAGACGAGAGGCAAGAACTACCTCAAATCGAGACAAAATGCATTTGTGGTTTTGAAGGAAAGTCGTTAAAGATAAGACCATTGTCCAAGGCCAAGGTTGCTTTAATTTTGTTTACTTAAAGTAAAAAGAAGAAAGTCCCTGCTCCAGTGGATGGTTGGGAGCAAGCCTGCAGGAAGGAGAGAGGTTTTGTTCTGCTAAGTACCTACTGCTAACCCACAGGAGAGAGCAGGCAAGAGACAGAAAGAGGCACAGCAAGCATCTTAAAGGCAGAAATAATGGGAGGAGGTAGGAGGAGTGAGAATAGGTTTGAAGGCCAAGCTGGAAGCAGGGCTGAAAGGAAGGATAGGAAAGTAGGAGGGGCTTGTGAGAAAAGTAGGAGGGGCTTGTGAGAAAAGGGCCCTGCAGAGCCTGGGGTAGCCTAGGAGGAGCCCAGCAGTTAAGACCTAACTTAGCTGGGCTTACAACACAGTACTGGCTGGGCCAAGACTCCTCCAATAGCCTTTTCCGGGACCCCGTGACTCTAGCCTCACCCCTCTTCATTTTCCTTCACTTGAACCCAGTTTCTACTCCTCCAGTTCCTTAAAACAATCTCGTGGCTCCCAGCGACTAGAAAATAGACAGGAATCCAGTAGAGGCATTGCAGGTTTCTGAATGGCCACAGCACTGGAAGCTAGGCTGAGCCTTCTTTTCCATGCAGGAGTACTGAACATAGGATCTTGCACATGATAGGTAAGCTTCCTACCACTGAACCACAGTCTCAGGACCAGACACCAACTTTCCCTAAATGAACTCAGCCTTACCCTTTTTAAAATGTTCTTCTTTTCACAGATATGTGTTGACACTTCCTCTAATACCACATTTTAAAAAAATTGTAACTATTTTTAATTGACACAATATTTTTCTTTCTTTCTTTGAGACAGGGTGTAGCCCTGGAACTCACTCTGTAGATCGGGCTGGCATCTAGCTTGAGAGATCCGAATGTCTCAGTGCTGGAATTAAAGGTGTGAGGCACCACACCTGACCACCTCCGACATTTATCATTTCGCTGTAGATCTGAATGTCTGAGTGCTGGGATTAAAGGTGTGAGGCACCACACCTGACCACCTCCGACATTTATCATTTCGCTGTGTTGGAAACCTTTGAAATCTCTGCTACTCATAGTGACATTGAGATGGCCCATTATTCTCTCTGTTAGCCAACATCACCCACTGAATGTTCCAAGTTCCTGCTGCTTGTGGAACTGTTTTCCCCAAATGTGGAGCCCAGAGACCAGGGAAACCGACTGGCAGAGCACATGCCTGCCATGTATGAGACCTTGCCACCTCCAGAACTACGGAACCTGGTGCTGGCCATGAACTGCACACTCAATAATTGTCAGAAATGTCATCAAGTGACTAGTCAGAAGTGAGCACACACCAGGGTGCATTCAGGAGTGGCTATCATTCTACAGAGTGCATTCCACTGGGGGAACAGTACTGTTTGGTTTCACTCAGGAGTGGCAACACTCTCCGGGTGCCATTCAGCTGAGGCAACAGTACTGTTTGGTATTTGTCTCCAGCTCCCCACCTTTGACTGAAAGAAATTCTTGGGAGACTTTGTTCTTGTCCCAGGTAAGCCTGTCAGACAGCTGTGGCATGAGTCACAGACACTCATAGTGTCTTCAAAATAAGTAGAAGGGACCAACAATGCAATATTTGGCAACCAAGTTTATCTGAATGTGTCCCCCACTTTCCCAGCCTCTTTTCCTCAGGATTCTTCACCAGCAGTGAACTCCTACACATCCTGTGTAGTCCAGGGAACATTCTCCTCTGCTGGGCTTCTTCAGACAAGGAAGTATCCTCTTCCCAGCTTCCACAGCAGCACCCACCTCCCTCTTTGTGCATAGGAGCTCCCCACATTCTGGTCTGCTCTCCTCTTGAATGGTGATGGACTATGTTCTTGTCTATCTGTCCCGTGGCCTTCAGCGTCTCTAGCACCAGGAGTGACTGCCCAGTGAGCCACTGAATGAATAAGCGAGGATAATATCAAATATTTATTGAGCACTCTGTGCCAACTTCTTTACACATGACAACTCTCCCTGTCCCTGGTTTTTTGTTTGTTTCTTTGTTTTTATTTTGCCTATTGTTTGGTTTGGTGATTTGATTTTTTTTTTTAAGACAGGGTTTTGCTCTGTAGCCCAAGGTGGCCTCAAACTATCTTTCCTGCCTCAGCCTCTTGAGTGCTGAAATTATAGGAGTGTGACACAGTGCCCAGTGGATGGTTTCTTTAATCTATACATCAAGGCAAGTGCTTTGATCATTGCCAAAATATGAAAGATAAAGCTGGACATGGTGACACATGTTCCAGTGTCTGAGGGGTAGCAGCAGCAGGATTGGTTCAAGGTCATGTTTGGTTACACCATGAGTTGGAAGCCAGCCTGTGTTACAAGATACCCTGTCTCAAAACAACAACAACAAAGTACTTTTAGAAAAAGCTATGTTCTGTTTTTATTTCTCTGTCTGTGTGTATGTATGTACACACGTGCCTTTGGAGGCCAGAAGAGGACACCAAATGCCCCGGAGTTGGAGGGAGGCAGTTGTAAACTACCCATTGCAGATGTCAGGACTTGAACCTGGGTCCTTGGAAATACCAGCAAGCACTTTTAATTGCTGAGCCATCGTTGCAGCCTCTTAGCTTGTGTATTTACTTTTTATTGGCCTGGAGCTCATCAACTAGGCTGGGCTGGTCAGTGAGCCCCAGGGGATTTTCTGTCTCTGCTTCTGGGATTACAAGTGCATCCCTGCCTTTTTTTTTTTTAAGAAGTGTGTCTGAGCGTGTGTATGTGTGTGTGTGTGCATATGCCATGTGATTGCATGTGGAGGCCAGAGGACGACTTTGTAGAGTTGGTTTTCTCCTACCACCTGCACATAGGTCCAGGTTGTGAAGCAGGTGCCTTTGTCTGCTGAACAGCCTCACTGGCCTGTTCCTAGCTTTTTCTATGTGTTCTAGGGATGCAACTCAGGTCCATGCTTGAGTTATAAGCATTTGACCGACTGAGGCATCTGCCACCCTTGCTCCCAACCCCATCCAGCTTCTAAGCTGTTTCTTTCCCACAATCCCACTGTGCTTTGTCTTACCCAGAGCCCAATGGCATAGGATAATTCCAGTGGACACTTTACAGAATTACAGAGCTGAACTCAGAGTTCAGACAATCTGTGAGGGGGCCTGGTTGATGTACCTGCTCTATTCTTTCTTTGTTCCCAGTCTAGCCAGGATGGACCTCCTCACCAATCAGACCTCGCTGTCCTCCTGGGAAGGGACAACACAGAGAGAGCACACATCAAACAGGTCTCATTTCATTCTTGTCACATCTTATTATACACTTGTAGAGATGAAACTGAGACCCAGATGGGCTAAGAAACGCAGCAAAAACCACACAGAAAGTCATTGGTGAGGTAAGATGGAGAGCTTAGGTTTGGTTCTTCAGGCCCCCAAGTGTTAGTCCTATGGTGTAAATCACAGGACTTACCTAGGTGGACTCTCCGGTTGTGCTAGTCACCTGCAGCCTGCTTACTTGGATGCACTTCACACCTTGTAGTGATAGTTCATTTGTATTTTGATAAATAAAGCTTGCATGAAGTTCAGAGAGTAAAACAGCCGCACTGGTCAGCCTTACAGACCAGGCAGTGGTGACACACATCTTTAATCCCAGTAGCCATGGTAGTTTGCCATAGAAACTGGGCATAATGGTGCATAACTTTAATCCCAGAACTAGAGAGGAATATAAAGCAGGAGGAGACAGCTCTCACAAACAGTCTCATTCTGAGATTCCTGGAGACAGGATCACCATTTTGGATTGAGGTAAGAACCAGTGGCTGGCTGTTTTGCTTTTTCTGACTTTCAGGCAAGCTTTATTTATTAAAATACAAATGAAGCATCACTACAACACCTCACCCAGCAGAACCGGCACAGACTGAGGGATCCACAGTAGCCAAAGTCACAGCCGAAAGGAGGACACCCTTTGCTTTCTATGACTGTTAGAAGTGTAGCAGGCGAGCCACTGCCCTTTCCAGAGCTGCACACTGGAGCTCTGTCAACTTCTCCCTCAGGTTTCAGCACCATCAAAGATGCATGGTGGCAGCTCAGGGGACAGGCAAGGATTTCATCACCTTGGGATTCCTGACAGTGCCATAAAATTTGATCTGGCCTGTGTCCACTCTAACTCACCCTTCAGTATGGAAAAACATTTTGTTTGTTTGTTTTGTTTTTCGAGACAGGGTTTCTCTGTGGCTTTAGAGCCTGTCCTGGAACTAGCTCTTGTAGACCAGGCTGGTCTCGAACTCACAGAGATCAGCCTGCCTCTGCCTCCCGAGTGCTGGGATTAAAGGTGTGCGCCACCACCGCCCGGCTTGGAAAAACATTTTGCCGAAAGCTCAGGGAAGCTTAAGAGACTGTTTTTCTAAGCAAAATAAGAGTGATCAGACTCCAGCTGTTGGGATTGGCTCCCAAGAAGAGCTGGAACCTCTTTATTCTATGAGGAAAGTTTGGACCGAACAGATACTCCACCATGTAGCTGGATGAGATGCACACAGCATATGTAAAAGGTTTCTGAGAAATTAAAGACCTGAGGCTGCAATTGTTTTGCCTTTGCCGATTTTTTTTCAAACCTTCTTGCTCCTGTGGTATCACATGCTCAGCCTGCTCCTGCTGTGGTAAAAGTGTGGCAAGCACCTAAAATAACATCTTTAAGGAGGTGTTATTCACAGACCGTGCAGTTCACCCATCTAAAGGGCATGGTTTGTTGGATTTTAGTGTATTCTCAGAGTTGTTCTGATTCAGAACATTTTCAAAAATAAACTCTATATCCATGAACAGTTGCTCTCAATTCCTTCTTTCTCCCAGCCTCTGGCAACCACAGATCTATTTTCTGACTTCCTGGATTTACCTATTTGGGACACTTTCTATGAAGAGAATCATCTAATGTGTGATTACAGGACTTCATACTCTAAAGCCCTATGCCGGCACCTCAGGACATGACCTCTTTTCTGAAAATAAAAGGCCCTAGTTTCAGATGAGGCCTTTAGGATGAGCCTTAATCCAATACAACTGATGTATGCACACAAAGAGGAAAACTAGATACAGAGACAGACAAGAATAGTGTATGAAGATGAAGCCAAGGAGCACCAGAGATTGATAGCAAATGATAGAAGCTACAGAAGAAGTCTCAGACTCGGAAGGAAGAAATCTGGCCAACAACTTCATCTTGGGCTCGCAGCTTCTCAAACTGTGGGACAGTGTACTTTTGTAGTCTAAGCCACCCAGTTTGTGGTGCTGCCCTATGACAGCCCTGAGACACTAATGGACATTTTTTTCTGTGTCTGGCTTCTTTCACTGAACATAATGTTTTCAGAGTTCATCCATATACTGGAGTATGAATCAGCACTGTACTTTTTGTGGCTGAGAAATATTCCACTATGTGGATATACCGCATTCATTTACCACTTACCAGCTAGCCAGCTTTCGAAGAGTTCAAAGCTTAGGGTTCTTATGAGATAAATGCTACCATGTACATCCATGTAAAAGTTTTTATATGGACATATTTACTGATCTACAAGACTTGACTAAAATTGCCAACTAGAACTTGAAAGAACTGTCCCTTTCACTTAGATGTTTGATTTTAAATTCAGAGACCATTTAAGTAACACACACACAGGCTCATGTACATTCATTCACACACACTATGTTGGTTAATCTCTATTGTCAACTTGATGTTATTTAGAATGAAAACAGACATCTGGGCCTTTCTGTGAAGGAGACCCTAGATTAGGCTAACTGAGGTTCCGATGGCACCATCCCTTGGGTTGGGGCCCTGCTCTGAATGAAAAAGGGAAAGCAAGCCAAACAGCAGTGTTCATCTCTGTCCTGGCTGCTGAGGTCGCCATATGTCCCGAGCGCTGACTCAGGTTCTTACCGCCATGCCCTTTCCGTCACGATGGACTGTTTGTCCATCAGCTCCTTCCCTCATGCCCTTTCTGTCACGATGGACTGTGTGTCCATCAGCTCCCTTCCCTCATGAAGCTGGTTTTGTCAGGCATCTTGTCAGGGAAATAAGAAAAGCAATTAGCATGTGCACATCATGTCGCCAAAACAAATACTTCTTTGAGCCCATTGTTCCCCCAGAATGTGGCAGTTCAACAGAGAATCAAACAGAAGTCCTATGACACCGAGGGACAGAGATGAAATTTCCAAAGACTAGTGTAAGTCAGGACATTGATTTAAATATTACTGAATAATAAAACCATAACATTTAAAGAGGTACAAAGAGGTCAGTGAAAAGAAAGTGGCCCAGTCTTGGCCTTCTGAGTGTGCATACAGCTTCTGCCGGTTGACACATAATTTCTGGAAAGAAATGGACTTTACCAGGAGGCTAGCGCGTAAAGATATATACATGAGGGAAAGCACAGTTGATTTCTATGCAGGGCTCTGCTGGTGCAAGACTCTCAGTGCCTGGCTCCTATGGAAGGCCTGTAAGCTTATATAAGCAAAACTGCTTAATCAGGGTGAGCACAGGAAGATTCGATTTCACTGTGTCTGCGAGCAAGCAGAACCAAAAGTTATTCAGAGCAACCACAGGGGAAAAGTGCCAGAAATCATAAATAAAGTAGTCAAACCCGTTCAGTGGCTGGATCAAATGTGACATTCCCAAAGAATGTGTGAACAGGGCAGCTTTGAAGCCCACTGATTTTTTAAAAAAAAAGGGGGGGCACAAAAGGCAGAAACTTTAGTCACAGGCAACAGTGGAAACCATAGGAGCAAAAAACTTGCCCCCAGACAATGTGTTCAGGGTGAGGCGAGAGGAAGGCCAGTTGGAAAGGTATGGGTCTCAGCCGCCATTGAACAAATATTGATTCTGGACACTATGCCTATCATTGTACACACTGTTCTTTGGCCCTTCGCCCTTCATTTTGTTCATCCTCCTGCTCCTTCCGTTCTTACTGCTCCCTGGATGTGCTGTGCCCACTGCTGCTCTCCTGGCTGTGGTGCCAACTTCCGGAGGGTGGAAATCTGCCCTAGCTCATTCACCTCACTTCCAGAGGACAGCCCCACCACCCTGGTCACCTCCTTGCTTCTCCTTCAAACTTTTCCATTCCACTGCCCAGAAACTACTTAAAAGTTTTTGCCGGGGAGACCCAGAAGATTTCATATACAGAAGTGTCCAGGTTCTTGAACAACACAGAGGGAGGCACTTGCAATGTCCTCTCTGTCAGGACACTTCACTCTGCTCCAGGGGACAGCCCTCCTGGAGCTTCTCACCCCTAAATTCAACATAACTCACTGCACTGACAAACAGAGCCATATTCAGTCCTCACGTTCCTGCCATCAAACTGGCTGGCTCTCCCCTCCTGTCCTGCCTCCAGACGATAGGACTCAAGCTAGGTACCCAGTAAGTCAGTTTGGACAGAGCTCAGCCTACCTGCTGGGCACACTGTGTGGTCTAGGATGGCCTTGATCGCACTGTGTAGCTGAAGCTGACCTTGAACTTTTGATCTTCCTGCTTCCAACTCCTGAGCACAGGTTTTGGGATTAGGTACTCTGGTTTACAGGTGTGCACCTCCATGCCTTGTTTTATCGTGCTTGGACTTGAACCCAGGATTTTCTGCATGATAAGTAATTGCTCTACCAACAGAGCTATATCCCTAACCCTAAAATGTCTTCATTGAAACTGTAATCCTTGTACAATGAAACTCACCCTTTTAAAGTATAATTCAACAGTGTATTCAGAGTGTACAGCCATCAGCTCTGTTTCCAGAATGTGCTCTTCACCCTCAAGGAGATCCCATTGACTGTCACCCCCTTCCCACTCACCCTAGCAACTACTATCCTTCTTTCTAGCTTTCTATGGATTTGCCTATTCCGGACAATTTATATAAATGGGATCATACAGCATTTAGTCTTTGGAGCCTGGCTGTTTTTCCTGAACATAATTTTGTTTGGTTGATTTTGTTTTGTTGAGACAAGGTCTTTCTATGAACTGAGTAAAATTATTTTGCGTTGGGGTTTTTCTATGTAGCCCTGGCTGTTCCGTAACTTAATCTGTAGACCAGGCTGGTCTGGAACTCACAGAAGTCCGCCTGCCTCTACCTCCCAGATGCTGGGATTAAAGGCATGCACCACCATGCCTGGTGTATATAATGTTTTTAAGGCTTGTCCATACCAGCACTTTGCTTCTGTTTAATGGTCAAATAATATTCTGTTGTATTGACATACCATATTTTGTATATTCACTCGTCAGTGATCAACAATTACTTTTGATAATTATGAAAAATGTTTCTGTGAACGTTCATGTACAAGTTTTCATGTTGACACATTTCAACACTTCATGAGTAGAATTGCTGGAACATACAGAAAATATGTCTAACTTTTGAGGAGCTGCCAGTTTTCAAAAGTAATTGTTTTATCCTACATCTCACCAGCCACATAGGAAGATCTCAATTCCTCCACACTCTTGCCAAAACTTGATATTGTGTGTCTTAGTTCAGCTATCCAAGTATGGGAGAGTAGATGTGTGTGTGTGTGCGCTCATGCACTTCAGACTGGTGAATGTTTGTGCTTAACTCACTTTCATATCTTTATAAAGTCTAGGGTCCCAACGTTTTCTTCTTCCTAAAGCAAGCACTCTACCTACCGACCCCAGACCCATCTCACTTACTCTTGACTTCCTTCTACTCTTCACATCACTTGGCTTCTGCCCTTGTAGAAACAGAGCCCCTGTTCTCTCTGAGGCTTGTTCTCAAACCCTGAGAGAAGATGTGTCACCCCAGTGCGTCACCATTATTCCTGTGGGACCTGGCTCTCCAGAGGTGCTGTGCCTGTGGTAGCCATCTGTACATCATAGCCTGCCTTGATTCCCTGTTCAAGAAGTGGGCCAGATGGGCCAGATGGGCAGTTTCTGTCTAGTAATGACTGTGAGTGTGGTAGCTCTTAGAATAATCCATCATCTTCCAACATAAATGGAGAAGAAACAAACGAGGCTAGGGAGGCAGATTTGCCTTGAAAATCACAGTAGGCTATCTTGGCACAGAATATCATTAATTATTGATGGAATTAACAAAACCATTATTATGTCAACTAGTGGAAACTTTTCTGCTTTTCTGGAACCCAAGGGCCAAAGGTCACTGAGTGCCATGATATTAGATCCCAAGATCCACATCAGGGCAGAAGATAGAACACTCAACCTTTCTCTACTTTCTCCCAGAGGTGGGCCTTGCTTCTTCTGGACTCCCCTGACCCTCTTCCTTGCTCTCGCTAGAGCTGCTATGGGCACTCAAGATCCTCCCCACCGCCCCAGATACACACAAGCTCAGACCAGACCACCGTTAAGTTCTCAAGGGTTCCCAGACACACACAAGGGTTCTCTCTCTCTCTCTCTCTCTCTCTCTCTCTCTCTCTCTCTCTCTCTCACACACACACACACACACACACACACACACACACACACCCTACAACCACCCCTCACAGCTTTATCACAGGTAGCAGTGCCCCAAGGGGTGCTCTTCTCAATGAGAGTCTGGCTGAGTTTTATCAGGATTGGTTTGGTTGTAAAATAGAAAACCTCACTGGGGACACAGTGTGCCAAAGGGTCAGGGGAGTAATTTGTTGCTCTTCTCAGTGCTGCCCGCAAACCCCAGTTCATACATTCCGGTTCCCATCCAAACCAACTGGTACAGCATGGGCCAGAAGCCATACCAGAACAATGACCCCAGGGCCACACTGCACCAGCATGGCTACTAGGAACCCACCTCTGAGTGGGCAGTGGTTGAGATAGGTCATTGAGAGCCTCACAGACACCTCTGGTGGTGTCTTTGACACCAAGAAAGTAAGATCGACTATGGGGTGGGGAAAGAAGGAGGTCTGTGTGGCTGGCTTTCCTTTCTCCTGCTACTTCTTATGGGACTCCAGAGATGACGGCCTTCCATGGATTTTGACATGAAAACTCAAATGATACTATGAAGGGCTTGTATACTGGGCTTAATCTTGTGATATGTCTGATTCAGAAGATATTGAAGAAGGTCTGGGGAGATGGCTCAATGGTGAAGTCCCTGTCATGCAAGCATCGCACCTGAGTTTGGATGCCCAGAGCCCACATAAAGGCCTGGCACAGTAGTGGAAGCTATCCAGAGTCTACCGCTAGCCTCCACAGGCACAAGCATTGGCAAGTACTCTCTCTCTCTCTCTCTCTCTCTCTCACACACACACACACACACACACACACACACACACACACCCTACAGCCACCCCTCACAGCTTTATCACAGGTAGCAGTGCCCCAAGGGGTGCTCTTCTCAATGAGAGTCTGGCTGAGTTTTATCAGGATTGGTTTGGTTGTAAAATAGAAATTCACTGAGTAGCATGGGTCACCATGCATGTGTTTTACTACTTTGATGCTCATTCTCCATTATTCTAGAGACAGATTCCTTTGTTTTTAAAGCCATTCTTCACCTCTTAGTCTCCAGGGGTTAGTGCCTGAGACCAGTCTTCAGAGCCAGGGATAAATATTAAACAATAACAATGAAGAAAACATGGCTGAGCCTGGGTTTTTGGTTTTGTTTTTTATGCTTACGTGTGGGCGTTCATGTGATTGTATGTGTGCACTCATGGAGACCAGAGGTGAACTTGTGAGTTCTCTTTAGGAATGCTCTCCACCTCTTTTGAGACAGGGTCTCTCATTGGCCTGGAGCTCACCTAGCCTGACTGACCAGCAAACTCCCGGGGCCCTTCTGCCTCCATTTCCCTAGCAGTGGAATCACAAGTTTGTGCCTCTCCGTTTGGCATTGTGTTTTCTTGGGTGTGTGGGTACACGTGTGTCTGAATGTGTGTGTGTGTGTGTGTGTGTGCTCATGGGGGCTGATGCTTTGTCTTCTAGCACTCTGTACTTCATTTACTGAAGCAGAGTCTCTGTCTGAGCTGCTTTGACTAAACGAGTTAGCCAGCTTGCCCCCATGCCCCGCATCTGCCTCCTGAGTGATATGATTACAGGTGAGCCGCCATGCCTCCCCAATTTTTGTTTATAAGCTCAAGGACAATTTTGTTGCAGTTTTGAGGGCAAGCAAGCTGTAAATCCTGGCAGCTTCCCGGAGAAAGAAGATGGAGAAGAGAAAGAGAAAGCCATGCCTTTCTCAGTGGAGATTGGCAAGAGGTCACATGGCAGAACGAGAGGGAGGCTTCAGAGAGTAACAGAAAGCATGTTTAGCAGTGCCATGTCATAGTTCTGAGTTCAGATGGCACCTTATTCCAGGCTCCTGTGTCCCAGTGCAAATGACTGTACCAGGGACATATGGTCAGGAACAGACATAGAGAGAGCTTATTGAGAAAAACACTCTGAAGGATAGAAGTGGGCTAATGAGCAGAAGAAAGAACACCCCACAAAGCCCCACTCAGCTTTTCTTTCAGTGACAAGGATCAGAACTCCAGTCCTTACGTTGTCAGCAAGCACTTTATCCAATGAGCAGTATTCCTAGCTCATGCTTGGCATTTTTATGTGGGTTCTAGGGATAGAGCACAGGACCTCATGCTTTCAAGGAGAGCACTCTCCCAACTGAGCCATTCTCACAGCCCTGATCTAGGTTTGCTTTGACTAACATGAAATCCTTACCTCTAAGTCCATTGTCTTCACCTTTCAAAAGAGTTGTTGTGGGCCAGGTGTTGTGGGCCAGGTGTTGTGGGCCAGGTGTGGTGATGGACGGCTGGACGTGGTGGCACGCTGCCCATGAGTGTGTGTTTCACAGACCTAAACCTGTATGCAAATCTTCCCAGCAGGCAAATCTCTGTGAATTCTAGGTCAGACTGGTCTACAAAGTGAGTTCCAGGATGGCCAGGGCTATTTATTACACAGAGAAAATCCTGTCTTGAAAAACTAAAAAAAAAAAAAAAAAAAAGTTGCAGAGTTAGGCATGGTGGCACACATCTTTTATCCCAGCACTTGAGGAGCAGAGACAGGCAGATCTCTGAGTTCAAGGCCAGCCTGCTTTACAGAATGAGTTTTAGGGCAACCAGGGCTACACAGAGAAGCCCTGTCTTGGAAAACTAGATAGATAGATAGATAGATAGATAGATAGATAGATAGATAGATAGATAGATAGATAGATAGATAGATAGATAGATAGAGATAAAATTGTGTTGTGGGGGAAGGGGCTTCACATGCCATAACACACATGTGGCGGTCTGAGGACAGCCTTGGGTGTTAGTCTTTACACTCTATCTGTGGTGGTTCGAATAAGAATGGGTCCATAGGTTCATATATTTGAATGCTTTGTCACCAGGGAGTAAGTAGAACTATTTGAAAGGATTAGAAGGATTAGGAGGTGTGGCTTTGTTGGATGAAGCATGCCACTGACTTTGAGGTTTCAAAAATTCAAGTCAGGCCTAAGCACTCTCTCTATATATATACGTGTGTGTGTGTGTGTGTGTGTGTGTGTGTGTGTGTGTGTGTGTGTGTGTGTATGTGTATCTGCTTGTAAATAGGGATGTAGCTCTCAGCTACTTCTCCAGCACCATGTCTGCCTATACTCTGGCATGCTCCTTACTATGATGACAGTGGACTAAGCCTCTGAAACTGTAAACCAGCCCCCAGTTAAATACTTTTATAAAAGTTGCCTTGGGCAGGAGCAGTGGTAACACGTGCTTTTAATTCCAGCACTTGGGAGGCAGAGACAAGTGGATCTCTGTAAGTTCAAGGCCAGCCTGGACTATAGAGTGAATTCCAGAGCATGTGGCCAGCCTGGACTATAGAGTGAATTCCAGAGCATGCCCCAAAGCTACAGAGAAACCTGTCTTGAAAAAAAAAAAAGAGTTGCTTTGGTTATGGCGTCTCTCCACAGCAATAGAACAGCCACTAAGACACTGTCTTTTGTTATTTGCCACTGTGTATGCCAAGCTATCTTGCCCCTGACCTCCCAAGGATTGTCCAGTCTCTGTCTCCCATCTCATCACAGAAGCATCAGGGTATCAGACATGTCACACCATGTTAAGTTTCACACAGTGTCTAGGTGTCCAAACTGAAGTCCTCAAGGTTATTGGGGGATCATTTTCTCCTCCAGGCTGTCCCTCTAGCCCCACTATCTTTAGTCTATCATCCCAGCTCGCAGATAAAGTTGAGATTCAGAGAGATTAGATAACTCTCCCTTGACCACACAGCTGAGAAGGTACAGGGTCAGGCTCATAGAACAAGTACATCTGGGCAAAGCTCTGGAGAATTTGCATCAAGACACACAAAGAAGAGCAAAAAGGAAGATAAAGGAAAGAGATAGAACAAGGCTGGAGACCTATAGTGCCTGTGAGATAAAGGGGCCTGTGAAAACTTCCCAGGGGTGAGTTGTCAAAGGAGCTATTTCAAACAGGATAGTCCAAGGCTCCTTTGAAGTTGTGTGAATTTCTTTCTTTCTTTTTCTTTTTTAAAGATTTATTTATTTATTATGTATATAGTGTTCTGTCTGTCTGTATGCTTGCTGGCCAGAAGAGGGCACCAGATCTCATTACAGATGGCTGTGAGCCACCATATGGTTGCTGGGAATTGAACTCAGGACCTCTGGAAGAGCAGTCAGTCCTCTTAACCTCTGAGCCATCTCTCCAGCCCAATGAATTTATTTCTTAATTGCACCACTATGGCTTGTCTAAGTCTCCCTCAGTTGCCTCATGCACAAATACCTTTCACTGTGGATTTGGGGCAAACAGGAGAGAGGCTGGCTGAGTCCCAGGTCTCAGTTAGAGCTGGCCCAGATCAGCCACCAACCCAGACACTAAATGAATTTAACAGATCCCATGCAAAGGGGAGGAGGAGTGTGAGAACACCAGCCATCCCAGAATCTCCAAAATAAAAGAAGAAGCCTCTCTTTCCACCGCGTAGGAAATATGGATTTGAGCACATATATTTGAACTGGTTGGGGGAGGAAGGACCAACTGAAAAATATATAAAGTGTAAATTGAGGTCTAGGGATCCTCCCCCCAAAATCGAGAGCCCTTACTCCTCTGAGTCCCTGCAACTCCACCTGGGGCTGGAATTTGAGGACGAAAACTACAGGGTGGGCTAATGACATTTATAAGAAAGAGGTGAGGGAGAAGGGTCTTAGAATCTATGGGCCCAGCACATAACGCCTCCTGTCACAACTGGGTGTGACAACTGGGTGTCAGGTGAACTCTGGGGTCTGGACGTGGATCTCTGATCATGGACTCTTTGTTGCCATAAGTAAGAAGGGTTCCAGGGTTGCCTGGCCCTGTCTGAAGACAGGCCTCTATGCCTCTAAGAGTAGCAGGCAGGGATTTGAGAGCGATCTGGCTGCAACATCTGTCATCCCGTTGATCACCAGGGTTGATTTGACTGATCTGGCTGGCTAGGCGGGTGTCCCCTTCCTCCTTCACTGCTCCATGTGCGTCTCTCTGGAAGCTGCGCACTCAGTCAGGCGAAGAAGACAACCTTCCCCAAAAAGAGGAAGATCAGTCTTTGGTTATACAAGTAGCTGTGGTCCCCTGCTAGAACCTCCTAACAAGCTCTCAAGAGCAGCAGGCGGGGAGCCAGGAGGACTTGGCAAAAGACTGGGAAGAAGGAAGGCGAACAGCCTGGTAAATTGATGAGGAAAAGTGCTGGGGGTGAGGGCAGCCCAGGCCTCAGGGCCTGCAGAATGGCTGTGCTGAGTAGACGCCAAGGCCAGGAGGAGGGGATTAAAAAAAAAAAACAGGGAGGTAAACTTGGTCTGCTGCCCACGTGGGCAGTCCCAGAAGCACTTAGGCTCCCCACAGCAGCAGTCAGTTGCCAGAGCAGGCCTGGACGGGACCACCATGGGGCTCCTTAGCCAGCTCCCACTCTCCCTCCTTTCCTCAGGTCAGCCTCTTCTCTGTACTCCACCTCTGCAGGTCCCATATCACTTCCCAGTTTTCACTGCCCAGAGGTCTCTCTGCAGAGTCCCACACCTGGAATCCTTTGTAGCTCTCATATTCGGAGGACTCCCACACTGAACTCCTTTCTGTAGCCCCTGATGTGGAGAGGTGTGGAGAGCAGTTTTAGATGTGTGCCCTTCTCCCCACTTACCCTCCAGGCTTCCGGCCCACTCATATTGACGGGTTCTAAGAGTTATGTTTGATCTTGGAAGGAGAGGCCTTCACACACCTCACAACAACGTCCAGGGGACTAGTATGGAACTAGGCCCCCAAAACAACATGCTGCCCACAGTCTGTGTCCTGTAGCTGTGGCGCTCTAGACCTTGTAGGTGAGGACACATGGCCAGGCAGTGCCAGGTCACTCCTCACACCACTCCACATAGCCTCTTTCCATCGTATTTCTAAGTCACCTCCCTGGCAGTCCTATCATGCTCTGTGTTCCTGCAGCAGACGGTTTATGAGGAGTGGCTCCCCACGTGACTCAGTTTTTGTTTCCTTACACAGCAGCCATCAGGTGGTCTCTGTTACGTCTCCTACTAGCAGGCACTAGGGCCCTCCAATGATACCTTCATCCACTAGAAGACTTTCAGACACTTGTGATTATAAAGGCAATCATTTTGCTTATGGTTTGGTTGTGTTAAGCTTTGTGTGTGACACCACCCACACCCACACGTATACATACATGCGCACATATCTATCCTCTGGCATCAGATGGAAATCTCTTTCCCTTCTGACTTCCAGGCTCTAAGTTAGGCTACGATAGGTTCAGCTCAAGCCCTGGTGGACCAATGGAGGACACAGGTGAAAGTTTTCAAAGGTCCTGACCAAGGATTGGATTCTCAGTCCTCCTCAGGTCCTTGGGGTCCCTCTCTAGGCCAGCAACACCTTCCTTCCAGTTAACCCTCAGCTGGCCCCTGAGCCAGTCCCTCCAAGAGAGCGAGCCTGCAAGCCTAAGCTTTTAAGCCTTCTGCCCTCCAAAGCTGCTGCTCCCAGCCTCATTGCTCCCGAGGATCCAGGACCCACGGGCCTGTCACTAGCACTGCCGCACCATGACCTCCTCCTGGTGGCTCTAGGGTGGATGGCATCTCACCAGGGAATGAATGATGTATTAGCCTCCTCCTCTCAAGGTCACCTCACACACTACCAAGAGCTCAGCAGCGCCCCTGAGCACCCTTTCTCTATTTTTCAGTTGAGAGCACTTCACTTGGGCAGTGCCCTCCTTTGCAGAGGCCTAAGAGTGGAAAAGGAATTTCAGAGAGTTAATCTCCTCTTCAGAATTTCCCAGGCTCTCAGCCTTGCTGGTCAATCCCACTAAACCATTTTGACCTACCTTGCCTTGTGGGCAGAGTCTCAGTGTGGTGGGTCCCCAGGCTGAAGACTCCTATCAGGATATCTAACGTATGATGCCTGCCTAGCCCACGGCATCTTCCCAAAAACTGGACTGGGTTTGTAGCCCAATTGGTAGGGTGCCTCTCTGGCATTCACAGGATATGGGTTTGGTCCCCAGCAACTTATTGGGTGTGGCAGTGCATATCTGTAACATCAGCACTTGGGAGGTGGAGACAGGAGGCTCAGCAGTTCAAACTCAGCCTGTCTCAAAGACAAAACAAATAAAAAAATAGACAAACAAAACCCAGAAAGCTTGAGTCACCCTTGCCACATTCTCCTCTTTGCCACATCTTCTTGGCCACCTGACCCTTTGGCACCTAGGTACCAGAATGCTCCTCGCTGATTTCTCTGCTCTAGTCTCTACTCTGCAGTTTCATAACACTCGGTTTACTACTCCTTCACATCCTCCAGTGGCTCCCTATTACCTAGAAAAAGACGTACAGATCACTCCTCAGATTTAGTGGCCTCAGATTTAGTCTCCCCTGAATCTATATCCTAGGCCTCAGTTGATAATACTTGCCAGTCTTGGATCCCAGAGCACTATACTGAGGGCTGTGAGCTTGAATCAGGGCTAAGTGGGAATGAGGACGCTGTGATCAATTAGTAATGCCAGTTGTGGACGCAGAATGGCAAAGCTTCAAAACTTTTGCTTTCCTGCTCTCGTTGTTTGAAATCATCCATGTCCCTACTAGGACTCTCCTCCTCATTGTTCAGGACTGGGACATTGAAATCCATGATCTAGGCTATTATCACCACAAGATCGTCCCTAAATTTGTTGTCAGAATGGCCACAATTCTACCTGACGTCAAGCTGTCAAACCTGCACTTCTAATCTTCTGTTGAGTTTGAATGACCATGACTGTGTTTGCCTGGCCTTGCACTGTGCTGCTGACAGAATTAATAATTCATAATTAGTAGTAGTATCCTTTCACATCAGACATGTCCTGCTTTGCACTTTGAATTATACACACTTTACCTGTAAATTCAGTATGGACAACATAGAAAGCCCTTGTGTCAGGCATGCTCCGATAGCTCACCAGTGCCCGTTCCAGTATCTAGGACCACAGGGGTTGCTGCAGTGGAATGGATTCAAGCTGTTAGGGGGACAGAGAAAGGATAACCAGAGCAGAGAAGGGACCCAGCTCTCAGTGCTGCTTCAGGGGAGGGACCATGACAGAGACAACCAGAGGGAGGACTGCTCAACAAGAAGGCCCAGACCCTACTTGCCTACCTGTTAACTTTGGAAACTAAAATTCACAAATCCAGCAATAAAAAGAAAGTAGTAATCAAGGGGCCAGTGGAGGCCTAGGCTCAGCTGTTTTTACCCCTACCCAATCCTCTTCCAGGCTCAGAAGGGACTTTCCTCAGGATCTTCTTTTCTGAACAGTATGACCCTTCAAAAAGGTCTTGTCTGTCACCCTCTGCATCATTCGTCCCGGACAGACTGACCCCTCCTGTTAAATTACCTCTAGTCTTTGCTCCACATCCTCTTAGATAACCATCTACCTAATGTCCACCCACCTCCATCCCAGGACTTTAAACCAAACATTGACAGTAGGGACTTGAAGTCCCATTGTTTATACAGAATGTGTTTCATGCCTCATCTGTAAAAACTGCCCTTGGCTGAGTGACTGAGATGCCACCAGCAGACACCTTGCTGAGTGTTAGGGAAGTAATATATGAGGAGGCATGTGGAGGTTAGAATTGTCCCCAACTCACCATCATGTCTATTATTAGTGCTTGGTTAGGATTTCTTCAAGGGCAGAAATCAATCTTCTCATCGCACCATGAGGAACCGTGAAAGTGCCGGGTACACAATGAGCAGCTATTTCATGAACACATCTTTATTCTCAGTCATCTTGTTCCAAAAGAGACCTGAGGCCACGAGATGGCTTATGCCATCAAAGCTTTGTTCCCAAAGGCCTGACCTCTCTGAAGAGTGACTCTTCTGCCCATGTGGTCTCGTGGCTTACAGCTCCCCACAGTGGCAAGAAAAGCCTGAACCATCGGAACAGAACTGAAACTCACTTCAGGTGACTCCAGTGGCCAGCCCTTGGGATTCAGTCTCCTGGCTCGGGAAGGCCTGGAGGGATTTGAGAACAATGTGTGAACTGAATTCTGGGTGTGACTGTGGGGATAGGATTGGGACCCCAGGTATGTGTGCTTATGGCTATCCAGGGAGGTACTGGCTATCTACCCTGCCCACGCCTCTGAGGGGACGATAATGGAGCCACGCTTTAGTTAAACCTTTTATGCTCTCTGTGCAATCCCTGGGAGCCTGAATAATTGACAGTGTGGTCAGCAGCTGACCACTGCCTTCCAAGGGTGGTGTGAATCAATCTGGTCAACATTTACTGCCCAGTCCCAGGAGACCCAGAGGTCAGGGGAGAGAAGCAGTGCTCCCTCCTGGGTCCTGATCATACCATGACACTGAAGAGGCAGTGGAGTGGCTCGTTCCTGCCTTGCCCAGGAATATCTGCAATTTCTAAATACGATCTTGTATAGCCTAAGCTGGCCTCTGATTCACTATGCAGCCAATAAATGACTTTGAACTTTTGGTCCTCCTGCCTCCACCTACCAAATGATGGGATTGCAGGCAAGTGTGACAAGGTTTAGGCAGTGCTGGGGATCAAATCTAGAGCTTCTCTATCAAGTGAGCTACATTCTCAGCCCCTTCCTTATGCCTCTGAGGAAGTTGGACTCATGGGGGACTGCACTATGTCAATATTATAAGCATGTCCACAGTGGGCTGTGGGAAGAAAAGTCTGATTTAAGGGTGTCTCTGGGACTGAGGTGTCCATGGGTAACTCTGAGAAAGGACATCAGTTGAACAATTGAGTCAGGAGTGATAGAAAGTGGAAGTTGGGGGACCCCCAACTCTAAGTGGTTCCTGAAGACACAAGAAAAGATTGGGGTGTCTAGGGTGGGCAATGATTAAGGAGGTGACCAGAAACAGGGAGTGGGAGACCACCAGCTTCTCAGGGATGGGAACAAGGAGGGCAGACCCCCAAGGACGAAGAAGGAGCTGCCTGAGGAACAGAGCTGGTCAAAGACAGAACAGGGAAGGGGATTCAGGCTAACGAGGGTCGATAGGCGGCTCCTTGGGGGCAGCTGGAGGATGGCTGCTGAGCATGGTGGGGGAACTTGATTTCCTTCCTGAGCGGCCTCTTGAGAAAGGGGTGCAATGGGCTGGACAGCAGGCTTCCACAATGACCTCCTGCACGAGGTTCTGGCCATAATGAGGACCCTGGCTTTGACTGCAGGTACTATTGTGAGTAAGCCTCTTTTAGCCCAGTTTCTTCTGACTTCTCCAGTCTCAGCTACCACCTACCTGTGGCTTCCCACTGTTGGCACATGAACAGCCACTTTGGCTGCCACTGTCCACCCCAGGCAGTGGCTGACACCATAGAGAGCAATCAGTCTCTCTCCTCTGGGCCTGTGTGGTCTCTCGTGGTTTGCCCATGTCCGTACAGTCACTTCTTCCCAGCTGCCAGCTACACCCTGGGTCTCTGGGGGAATTGAGCTAGGAGAGAGACAGACAGAGGAGCCATGAATAACCATGTTGCTTGAGGACAGGACCACAGCTGGACCATGCAGCCAGCACCCCCTCACTTCTTCTGCTTTGCGGGAGACAAGCCTGCCTCAGTCCAGAGACAACACCTGCTCTGTGTGGCTCAGAGAGAGGGCCCCTTAATTAGATAGGTGGAGGAAGAAGGCCTGGAATAGCAGAGATACTCCCATGGCCTCCCTTCCTGAAAGGAGCTGAAGGGAGTGTGTGTCTAGAGGAAGGGAGAAAGAGAATGTGTTTATTCTCACAGCAACAGGGGCCTCAGGAAGCAAGGCATGCACTGTCAGGGAAGGAATCCTGGTCCACAGCCCGGAGGCCACAGTTCAAGGTGATATTTTCCTTTTGGGCAACCCAGACCCCTTTCCCAACAAGTAAAGCCTATAGTTCAGAATCATGCCTTTTAAATGCATAAAATCAAATGCATGGGATGGCAGAGAACAGCAGTTACACTGATTCCGTCCACAGTCCCCTTGCCCTTGAATGTTGGAAGAATGTAAAATGATAGGAAGGCTATTTATTCAAAATCTCCCACATAAAAGCAATGGGGACCTTATAATTTGATAGAGCAAAGGCATGTGGGGTTCAAGCTGGTAAAAGAAAGGGGGTTCCTGGTGAGAACCACCTGAGACCCAAGGGGCAGCATGGTCCAAAGCTGGCTTCTGCAGGGGCCTGTTGCCTAGGAGGCTGGCTCCAGAGCTCCTGAAGGACCCATTTGGAACATAATCAGGTGGCACCTGACAGGAAAACTGAAGAAACAGGCTTGTCAGGGACCGAAAGTGCTAAGTCTGCCAAGGTGCCTGTGGGAGGCCGGCGCCTGCCAGCTGGTCCCTGAGGCCCCTGTTGGCACTTACAGTCACAAAGATGACACACATTCTACCATTGTAACAGACTCTAAATGTCTGATGGACCCTGGGCCCTGGTGTCACTAAAGAGTCAAGCCCTGAAGGGTGTGTACACTTGGCCACCCAGTTAGAGTTGCTAAATCAGATGTGAGTCAACTGGCTAGTAATTTTGTAATAGCTAATCTATATGTGTACACACATGTGACTCGTGTGTGTGTGTGTGTGTGTGTGTGTGAACCTATGCCATTCTGCTGGGACCTTAAGCCTACAGTTGCATTTACTGACATGGGCTTCTGGTGAAAATGGGATGAGGGGTTATTCTAACCTTCAGCTTGGGACTTTGGCTCCCTGGGTTTGCCATAGACCCCACCCCATCTCCTGCCAGAGTGTGGATCCCCACCCTACTTGTGTCAGCTTTGCCCTGCTACCTTGAGATCAAGCACAAAGACCTAGCTGGTGGCCTCCCCAACTGTGTTCTCTTCCTGGGATCACAGTCAGGTTCACTTTGAGTATGGCTGGCAGATGGAACATGGACAAAGGTGACCTGGGCCACTTCTAGACTCATAGCCCTTATCACCCACTACCATCTGCTACCATCCCACCTGCTACCATCATGCAGTCCTCCAGGTCCTTTTCTGACCTGCACAGTTCTGTGGCTCTCGGGAGGTATGACCACAGATCTGCATCCAAGAAACGTCCTGGGTCACTCCCTGGAGGGACAGCAACAGGTCAGCAGAACCTGCTCATGATTCACTGGGGTGGCAGTAGTCCTTAGAAAACAGCTGTTCAGTCAGGCAGTACTGGCACATGCCTTTAATCCCAGCACTGGGGAGGCAGAGGCAGGCGGATCTCTGTGAGTTCGAGGCCAGCCTGATCTACAAGAGCTAGTTCCAGGACAGGCTCCAAAGCCACAGACAGGTTTGTCTCAAAAAAAAAAAAGAAGAAAGAAAGAAAAAAGAAAACAGCTGTTCAATAGTGCTTTCTGCACGCAACACAACCCCACGTGAAGGAGCTAGGTGGGCGGATGTCCAGAGACGCCTGTACCTAACGGTGTCTAAAAACTTGCATGAACTGTACTCTGGACACTGTGTCTACAGGGACAGGCCTTTCTGGATACCATTTTGTTCAAACACCCAAACAAGGAGGGTGACCAGATCCTTGCTTTGACGGTCATCTGTGGAACAAACACACACTACAGATCAATAAAATGTACTGGCTAAGTCCACTGAAAATATGATTGCTTCTGTGTGTTTTTACAGCTTCCTGAATAGCCAAAAGTGCGGCCACCTGAACCCGTGCTCTGGGAAGCTGCTGTACAGCGCTTCTCCTACCCTGTAGGCACTGCAGAGGCGGAGGATTTGGCTTTTGGTCCTTTGGAATCAAAGGCAGTCCTGTTGATAGCTTCCAGCCCAGTTGGGGCTGGTATGGGGGAGGGCCCCAGGGGAAGGGAAAGAGGGAAACCACACGAGACATGAGACATTGCTCTTCCGTCTTCCAGGACAGTTTCTCATCTCATTCTAGAGACAGAATTGGCATGGGGAATCTACAGGGACAAGCTAGGGCTTGGTCAGTCATGGTACCAGAGCTACAAAGGTGTGCTTGGTACTATTGTGAATATTTTGCAGTTGTGAACACCTTCAAACCTCATGATAAGCTTGGGGAGATTCCCATTTTACAGAGAAGGTAAAAATATATTCAATATGACACACCACGAGCAGCCATGACGGTGTCCTCCATCTGTCTGATTCCAGAAGCACATCTCTAGGCTAAGAGGAGTGTAGGTCCCTCTCCCCCAGTTGTTTTTAGCACCACTAATTATTTTAATTGACATACAGAACAATGAACCTCCTTCTGATATTTTCATACATGTACATCACTGTATTTTGCTCATAGTCACTGCTGTAATAGCCACACAACACACAGACCTGCTGATCTCCTACCACAGACTGTTGCCAAGCCCCAAATGGTTGAAAAACACCCTGGTGAATCAGGACAGATGTGTGACTACAGCTTCCTTGCTGTATGGTGCTGGGAAGTCATCTCCCCTCTCTGAGCCTCCATGACTTCAGGAGAACAGTTTGGGATAGCAATAATGAGACAAAGCCTGGCACAAAGGAAAAACCCGGTAAGTGCCAGCAACTATTTCACTTGATCTTGTCTCACTCCACCTCCAGGCACTGTTACAATGCTTGACAAAGAGGCCCTTTGCAGGAGACCTGGGAGAGTTCTTCACCAATACCTCTCAGCTTCATCCAGGCCTTGCCCAAGTCTTCAGCTCCTCTAATTACTTATTTAAAGACTATCGATTCTTGGGCCACTGCTGGGAGGCCTGGCGGAGTCGCATGTCTCGTAAATAGCAAGAGAGCCACGGCCTAGCGACTGGAGCTGCAGCCTGACATAACCAGGCAGGGGGTTATTTTCGCCCGGGATGCTTGTGAAATATTCATGTGCCGATTTAAATACCAACGATGTCAGAGCCAGAAGGGGCCAGTGAATCACTTCGGTGAAGCCTGCCCTTGTCCATGAGGTGCAGCTGAGACCATGGGGGAGGAAAGCTTTGCCCAAATCGGGTAGGTGTGGGCTCAAGATGACAGACGAAGACAAAACTGTATCCTGGAGAGGGTCCCTAAGGGATTTTCTGGGCCTTGTAAGAACTGACAGGAACTGGGAGGCTGAAGTGAGGTGGGCATCACATAGCACACATGAACTGCCTGAGAGTCAGCATGTCTGCCTCACCGGGAACTTCATCCTCCGGACATTTCACAGACCTGTAAAGTTATATGAGGAGACAGGTGAGCCAAGCAATGGCTGACAGATGTTAAGTGTGTTTTATTAGCACGTGGGATTTTTGTTTTGTTTTTTGTTTTGTTTTGAGTGTGGGCTCCTGCAGTGCAAGCTGTTTTCAAATTCCCTAAGCGGTCAAAGATGACCTTGAACTTTTCTTCCTGCCTCCATCTCCCAAGAGCTGGGATTACAAACCTATTGTCACCATATTCCCCAGTCAGTTTATGTAATGTGGGGAATCGAACCCAGGGTTTCATGCATGCTACCCAAGCACCAACAGAACTACCTGCTCAGCTGGCTAGTGTGTGTTACCCTCTACTCAGTGCAAGCTGCTTAACCAAACAAAAGCACCTGTGGTGAAAGGTGCCATTACCTGAGGCCAAAAAAATGTGCTGGAAGGTGACACTTGGGTGTGGGGCCTTAACCTTTTTCACATTTGCTGATGACCTTGGAGTAAACTGTTGTGGCTGAATTCAAGCCACCAGTGTTACACATCAGTGAGGCAGAGCTGAGAAGAGATGTGTGCACCAGTGGACCTCTGTCTTACACACGTGGAAACAGGGCCACGGAGATTATCTGCTGATAACTGGCTGAACCACGTGTGTCCTGTCCCCTAGCCCCAGACTTGTTCCAGAAGGTCACCAGAACCACACCTGCCCTAAGGTTGGGCCCTGTGTTTGCCAGATCCACATTCTCTTACTGACTCTCCCAGACTGCCTGGGAAGTGGGGACTCAAACTGACTGTCTGAGAAGGAAGCTCAGCTGGGGAATTCTAGTGCTTCTAGAATGGGGAGTAAACCCAGATCTACGTGGCTGCAGAGTCCACTCCACGCAACTCCCTCTCCACCAAATGGCCTCCACCTGCCCATAGATAGCTCAGCCCGCATAGGCTCTGTGTGCCCGCCTACCACATTCCGACCCATCCACTTAAAACCTGGCCCTTTCTCTGCCTTCACTGGTGGACATCCAACCACCTAGGATAACTCACGAAATAAATCCAGAGCTCCCACACCAGACCATTTCAATCAGAATCTCTGTGGGCAGGGCGCCGTCTGAGTGGCTCTGGTGTTCACGGCTTTCCAGGGCACTCTGATGTACTCTAGGGACTGCTTCTGTGTTTAATAACTCTTGGTGGAAGCTGCTGACTGCAAGATGTCAGCCTGAGGGCAAAGGGTGGATCCCTAAGTAATAACCTCCACCGGACCCTTGCGAGGCTGAGGTTGTGCACCACAGGGTATTGTTTCTAGGGACCTGAAAAGGTCACACATTGACATCAGTGCAAATCAGTCACTGTTGAGGTTCAGGTACTGAGTGCATGTGCCCCAGAGGGACCTGCTGATGATAACTGAGGCCTCATCAAAGTAAGGCCTTCCAAAGTAAGGCCTCATCACTGGAAGCCCCACCCCCAGAAGATAGGAAGGTGGTTGTGGAAGGCTATGAAGAGCTCAGAAGCCCTGGCTGCTCTTACAAAAACCCTGTTCTATTCCCAGAATGCATATGGAAGCTCACAAACCCAAGGTATCCGATGACGCCCTCTTCTGGCTCTGTGGGCACTAAGACATACCTATAGACAAAACACTCATACACATTAAAAAACAAATAAAGAAATAAAAGGAAACCAAAACTAGAACACAAAGTCATTACAGAAGCCTGAGTCAGCCTTGCCCTGCTCTTTATGCCCTTCCCAGTTGAGGCAGGATTTCCCAGCGCCCACTGTCTGCCATGACTGATAGAGCCAAGAAGGCCCTCACTAGAGCTGGCCACACCAGTGCCAGATCCTCCTCCAAGGCTGCCAGTCAAATATACCTGTTTTCTTTACAGAGTCAGGCTGTTTGGTAGATACTTCCAAGTCCCAGAACCAAGGCCCCAGACAGCACAGGGCAAAGGCCATCATCTCCTGGATCTCTTTCCTTCATTTGTTCATCTGCTCCCTGTGCTAGGCTGAACAAGAATGACTCCCAAGGGCTCATGTATTTGAATGTTTAGTCACCAGGGAGTGGAACTCTTTGAAATGATTAGAAGGGTTAGGAGGTGTGGACTTGGAGGGGGTGTGTCTTGAGGGTGGGCTTTGAGGTTTAAAAGCCCATGCCAAGCCTAGACATACACACATACTCTCTCCCTGCCCCATGGGTCAGGAAGTAGAACTCTCAGTTACTGTTCTAGTGAATGCCTGCACACTGCCATGCTCCTCACCATGATGATAATGGACTAAACCTCTGAAACTGTAAGCAAAGCCCCCAATTAAATGCCGTCTAAGAGTAGCCTCAGTCGTTGTGTCTCTCCACAGCAGTAGAGCAGTGACTAACCCCATGTGTATGAGAGCTACCTGAAGAGTCCAAAAACAAGAATATAAAAATGTAGATTCCAGAAATAAGAATGTAGAAATAAAGAAATATAAAGTTGTAAGCTTAGATGAACAAGAGCAGACTGTCTGCAGCTTTCTCAGCAGCTTAAGGATTAACTATTAACAGTGGGTTACTCCGCTTTACAACCTATAGCTCTATTTGTGAGGCTTAAGATCACCTCTGCAAACTTAGGGTGGCTCTGCAAGCTGAAGGGCAGCTTTCAGATAACCCCCCTGGCCACTCATGACCAGCAATTGATGTGAGCTGAGTTAACTTTTAAATGATGGGATTATGTGACTTTTGACTTTTTGGTTTTACATTGTCTCATACAGTTCCCTGATATGGGAAACTGGCAGTGTCAGGGGAGGGGCAGAGCCTTGGTAAACACCATCAAGGAGCACCAGGGAAAAACAATGAACTAAATACAAACACTAGTTTAACTGAAAAACTCTATTAACGGAAATTGCAAAGAAGAGCAATTTGTATATGAGTTTTACCTTGAGATTGTAAAAATTCTTTTGTTATTGCCTAATGCTTGCTATAAAAGGAGGAGTTAAAAAACCGGCCTTTGCCACAGCCTTACAAATCCATCTCTGGTCTCAGCTAGCTGATAAGTTTTGTGTGCCCCATGGAAAATTTTTCAATTTTTCATTTTTTTCCTGGAATAAAGTTTGCTTCTGGTTTATTAGACTTTGGTGGTCTGTCCCCATCTTTGTGCAACCCCCATGAACCCAACACTACCTTTGAAGGTTACTATGGTGCTGTGTGCTGTGGATGCACCCACCAGCAAAACCAAAACCACAGCCCGCCCCAGGATACAGACTAGTAGCTGTGATGGCAGAACAAGCAGATGGTTCAGAGATGGGCAGACACACAGATGTCAGAATGCTGACAGTGATGGGAAGCACACTGCAAAGGGCATGTACCTGCTGAGTGGTTGGAGAGTGGAGCAAAGAGGAGCCTGAAGACACATGGAATGCAGGGATTAGGAAGGGCTGTGGCCAAGACTGGGTGGGGATACAGAGTCTCTATGGGTGTGGGCTTCTGGGGGGTCCACAGAATTTCTATCTAGGTCTCACAAATTGGGGCAGTACCTTGGGGAAGTTCCACTTGGGGATTCAATAATGACTTATCAAGGATTCTCCTGTGCTATGTATTGTGTCCACACACTGGAAGGATCCTGTCTTTGTTACACTTGTTTATTGTATATGAGAACGGTACAAGGAAAAGTCAGGGACAGCTTTCCAGAGCCGGTTCTCTCCTTGCACCATGTGGGTCCTTGGGTCATGCAGGACCTTCTAGATGACTCACCTGACTCCTAGGATCGTGTCTTTGTATGTTTACAGATCTAGGGGCTTCCTTCTTCTCCCCTTTTTTGGGGGGATGCTGGCAATTGAACCTATGGCTTTGCATGTGCCAGGCAAATGCTCTACCATTGAGCTGTACTCCCAGTCCTCTTGCCAGCCTTTTTGAAGTAGAGGCTGCTATATGCCTGTTTACATTAGAGTGAATCGATGCTCAGAGAGGTACTGTAATTTGCCTGAAGAAACACACATGTCACAAAGGCAGGATTGGAAACTGGGTCTTCTTTATTTGAAAAGTTTTTCTTTTCTTTATTTTTTTAAATGGTTTATTTTTGTTTTATGTGCATTGGTGTTTTGCCTGCATGCATGAGGGTGTGAGTTCCCAGGAACTGGAGTTACAGACAGTTGTGAGTTGCCCTGTGGGTGCTGAGAATTGAACCCAGGACTCCTGGAAGAGCAGCCAGTGCTCCAGACTGCTGAGCCACCTCGTCACCCCTGAAGAGCCGTTATTTAGGACCCTGCCTGTTTATCCCTTGTCAGAAGGTGTCCGGCCTTGGGTTAGAGGAAGGGATAGAACTTGATTATGTACCAGGCCACCTTGTCACACAGGCACAGGTATATCAACCCTCTGTTACCATTGAGGAACTTGGGCTTGGAGAAGGCAGGGCTCTTGGCCAGGGTCATGGATGAGAAGGTGGGCAGAGCTATTAGACCCAGGAGGCTCCCCACCCCGGGCATTCTCTCTGCCCTCACAGCACTTCAGAGAAAGGTGCCCAAGCATGATCTTCAACTGCCCTTGGCAGCCCCATCCATCCAACAGCCCAGATACTACTTCCTCAGCTTAAGAAGGAAGTCCTTAAATGGTGTTAGCTTCATTGTCTTCATTTAGACAGCAGGGCGGGGAGAGTTGTAGGGAGAAGAAAATGGTTGGTTCCTGCTAGCCTCACACAAGTTTGGTTGAGTCAACATACAGGCCTCCCTGGCTTCAGAACAGGATCAGGAAGCATCTGCAGGTGAGCTGGAAATAACAGCCATGGTGGAGGGAATGTGCTTGGCTTTATGCCCTGGGGTCAGCTTCTCTTCCCACCCCACCTTGCTTATTACTGCCCATGCTCACTTTTTAAATGAATTACATTTGCTTATGTTGTGTGTGCATGTATATATGTGTATAGGGTATACATGTGGAAGTCAGAGGACAACTTACAGAAGTCAGTTTTTTTTCCTTCCACCATGCTGGTTCCAGTCATTGAACTCAGGTCATCAGGCCTGGCAGCAAGCACCTTTACCTGCTGAGCCATCCCACAGCTTTCTCTCCCTCCCCATTAAAAAATTATAGATAGATAGATAGATAGATATGAGGATCTATCTATCTATCTATCTATCTATCTATCTATCTATCTATCTATCTATCTATCTATCTATCTGATCCCATGTATCCCAGGCTGACTTCCAACTCACTATATAGTCCAGGATGACCTTGTATTTCTGATTCTCTTGCCTTTGCCTTCTAAGTGCTGGGATTACAGGCATGCACCACAATGTCTGGTTATACAGAACCGGGCTCAGACCGCAGGGCTTTGTGTATGCTATGCAAGCATTCTACCAACCAAGCTATACTGTAAGTCCCCTGCCTATACTTTAAGGCCACTTGTCTGACTTGTTCAGCACTCAACAGTTTAGAAAGCACTTTAGAAAGAAACTCTGTGGTCCCAAAGTGATTTATGATTCTGAAGTGCTTTGGGAATTATAAAAACCCAACCCACAAGCCTCCTCACTGTGGCAACATTGACAAAAGGCTTTGTAAGAACAACACAGATGGTAGTTTAGTAAGTCCTGTGCAGCCTAACACGATTCCCTCTCAAGAAAGGCCTTCCAAGTCCTCACGTCCTGCTTCCATGGGTATGCTGCCTCTTCATACAGGCTCCACAACTCTGTGAGGTAGTTCCGGGTCTTATTTACAAACAAGGACATTAAGGCCCAGTTGAGTGAAGCATCATGGAGCTGGTCTATGGAGGAGCTTGGGTTTGAGGTACTGACCTTTGGTAACTTCTGTACCCACTTTCAGTTGAGGATAACAGAGGATCAGGACAATGCCCCCCCCCCGCCACCACTGCCCTGCTGTCTGTGAGACCAGACACTGGCCTTCCTTTCTGGTCTCTGCTGGTCATGGGGACACCATTCCCTGTTTCCTCTAACTCTGGGCTGAGACTGGGAGCTGGTAACAAAAAGACTGAGCTTGGGCACCCACCTTGGCCCTGCTGCCTCTGCCAAAACTCTACGTGGCAGCTGCTGTACTTCTGCCTCCCTTGTAGGCTTTGCCTCCACTCTGCATAGAAAGCCACCTGCCGTGTGCATGAAGACTCCCATGTCACACACAGGAGGGGGCACAGTAGAGTGGGCTGTGGGGCCTTGCTAAGGACTGAATTCTGTCTTCTGAAGACAGCCCTACAGAAAGAGACCACAGAAGTCACAAAGTTCATTGCTTGGGGTGCTATACAGATGGGTAAATGAGCTCAGGAAGGCGAGGGGCACGCAATCAGGCAGGAACTTGGATAGACAGGGACTAGAATTTATCTCAATGCTCTTCAGACCTGGAGTCTGACTTCTGATCTTATTGGGTGTTAGATTACTCATTCATTCCAATCTGAATGAGTGAGTGAGTCAGCTAGGTGATAAACATTGCTTGAGTGCCCAATACTAGACTCTTGTCCTGCCTCGCAGGGACTTTCCAGTTTAGACCTGTAATGTTCAGTATGGTAGCCAATGGCCACATGTGGCTATTGAACACTTAACTTTTTAAGACTGTGTATAGAAAAAGAAAGTAAGCTATGATAAGTTTTCTTTTTGTCTTGATAACATATAGAATATGTATACACGGTATTGTTTTTTTTAAAGATTTATTTATTATGTATACAACATTCTGCCTCCATGTATGCCCACACGCCAGAGGAGGGTGCCAGATCTCATTACAGATGGTTGTGAGCCACCATGTGGTTGCTGGGAATTGAACTCAGGACCTCTGGAAGAGCAGCCAGTGCTCTTAACCACTGAGCCATCTCTCTAGCCCCTATACACGGTATTGTTATTACACGTGATAGTGGAGATGGGCAGAAGAGATGGCTCAGCAGTTAGGAGTGCATACCGCTCATAATGAGGACCCAAGTTTGCTTCCCAGCACCCATGCAGAGCTGCTCACAAACATGTGTAACTCTAGGTCCAGGGGTATCTGACATGCTCTTCTGGCCTCCACAGGCACCTGCATTTACATGTGCATGAGCACATACACATACATAAACACATATATATACACACACAAATACAAACACACACATAAATACATCTATACACAAATATCCATACATGATTTAAAAGACTTTTTAAAAAAAGAAATGTATTTGGATATTTGGGTTAAATAAAAACATCAAAATTAACTTCATCTGCTTCTTGTTTTCTCTTCCAGTAAGTGGCTATAAAAGTCAGAATTACAAGACTTGGCTTAGTCAGTAAGAGTGAACTTGAGTTCAGATCCCCAGAACTCACCTGAAAGCAAAGCTGGGAGTGATAGAAGGCCCTTGTGATTCCTGGGTAGAAGGTGAGATGTGAATTCCTGAGGCTTACTGATCATCCAGCCCAGCTTGAGTTGAGAGTTCCAGGCCAATGAAAGAGCCTGTCTCCCAAAATAAATAAAAACAAGCTGAGCAGTTAAGAGCACTGGCTGCTCTTCCAGAGGACTTGGTTTAGTTCCCAGCATCCATATAGCAGCTCACAACCATCTGAAACTCCAGTTCTAGTGGACACAATATCTTCTTTTGACCTCCACAGGCACTAGGCACACATATGTGGTGCCCATATATACATGTACACAAACCCCCATACATATAAATAATAAAAATAAAAGCTGGGCATGGTGGCACACGCCTTTAATCCCCAGCACTCGAGAGGCAGAGGTAGGAGGATCTCTGTGAGTTTAAGGCCAACCTGGTCTACAGAGTGAGTTCTAGGGCAGCTAGGGTTGTTATACAGCAAAACCCTGTCTTGAAAAAACCTAAAATTAATAATAATAATAATAAAAATTTAAAAAGGTGACCCATGTCTGAAGCACAATATCTAAAGTTGTCCTTTTATCTTCTATGTGCATGCACATGTGCATCCACCCTCCCACACACACACATGTGTTTATGTACACATGTGCTCAGACACACAGTTAGACTGGCAATTGTGCACAGGGCTCGCAGTACCAGAGTCCAGAGAAAGCCTGAGCACAGACAAACACACGGTCGCTGCCTTGCCGGGTCCCAGAGGCTTTCTCTGCTCTTCCTCCTCCTTTCCCAGAGCCCCAAGGCAGCTCCATCATCACCACCACTTACGATGGCCCAGACAAGTACAGCTGAGTCCCAGATCTTGCCAGGAAAGCCTGTGGAAGTCTGGCCAATGAGTGACCCTAAAGAGTGTTCCCTGAGCAGGTGGGACTTCAGCTGAGGCTCCAGCTGGAGGCAGCAAAGGTAGGAGGTGGGGAAATGGCCCAGGACAGTACCTAGGGAGCTGAGAACTCAGCCTGGGTTACTTTCCTACCAACTCAGAAACCACGATGAACAGCCCACAGAGGGAACAGCAAGTGTAGAGGCAAAAGCACTCAACCTTATAAAGGTCCCATGAGATGGTCAGCAAGCTCAGAGATGTCTGGCTCAACAGCAAGAGGTGGCCTCTGGGGGTGGGTGGAAGACAGAAGCCAGGAGCTTGATAGCCGTGAGAAGAAATACTTTCTTCACATGAAAGATGTGTGGGTTGAAGAATGTGTAGTCTCAGCTCCATGGTGATGGACAGGGACTGAGAGAGGCAGGGCCCGAAGTTGGCTCTCTTCCTCCTACAGTTGGCCCATGGTGGGCCTCAGCCTCTCCAGCCCCTCTCTGTTCCCTGGCTGTGTGACCTTTACCAGATGGCCTACTTCTCCGATCTTACATTTCCTTATCTTTAAAATTGGCATAGCAGGAGTAATTGCTTGAGAGTGTGTGGGAGAAACATGGTAATGTCACACTTTTCAAACACTCGGCACATAGTAGGTCTGCCACTGGTCATTTTGTTCCTGCCCCTTCCTCTGAGTCCCTTAACCTGTCAACAGCTAGACCCCAGGCAGTAGGCAGCCGGATGGAGGCGTGTGCTTCCGCACCACAGAGTATTTATAGCTGTGTGCTGTCAGCCGTTGTTGTTGTCGGCTGCATATATATTTTTACATTCTCCACCGTCACACATGGTTCCTCACAGTGGTTGAGAAGCGCGGGGGTGGAGGGTGGGGCAGATGGATGCAGAGAGCAGCAAGTGTAGGAGGTGGGGACAGATGCCCTAGGACAGTACCCAGGGACCTGAAAACTCAGCTGGGTTACTTCTCTCCTACTCAGAAACCATCAATGACTCCCCAGTGCCCTGCCTAGAGCTCAGACTCCAGGCCCACACCAACCTCCTAACCACCACCACCACCACCATCACCACCACCACCACCACCACCACCACCACCACCACCACCACCACCATCACCACCACCACCACCACCACCACCACCACCACCACCACCACCACCACCACCACCACCACCACCACCACCACCACCACCACCACAGCTGCATTCTCTTTTCTCCCTCCGTGGAAGTCACTTTCTTTTCTGTGCATTCAGGCTGCAGGGTGAAAGACAGCTGGACTTAGCTCTACAAGTCACTACAGAGTAACCCTGGGCAGATCCCTTGTCCTTTCTGAAGCATGAGACCTCTAATTCCAACCCTGTAACTATGGTGGAGATTATGTGTAAATTCACTTGGCTACCAAAAGAGCCAGACTTTGGCACAGGCTGTTCCCTCTGCCTGGAGCTCCCTGCCAATTCCCACTCTACCTCCATGCAGGGAAGTCAGTCAGGGACTATTTCTTCAAGAGTCTCTAGGCTCAGTTCTGCAGGCAGGTCACCATCCCTCTCCTGGAGGGCTCTGGGAGAGCTTTTGACCTCTGTGAGGACAAGCCTTGTGTGCTCAATTGGTCCTCACCCTGTCCCTCAGGGACCTGGACACTGTCTACCAGGACTAAAGCAGTGAAACTGGTCCAGGAGGGGACTCGGCTTCTCTCAGATATACTTAGAACCATGACTTCAGAGTGAAGCCTTTGGTCTCACCCCTGTGCATACCATGCTTCCCCAGTTTCAGCCTCAGTGTCTTCTGAGCAGTGCTCCACCCTGCCTGTTCTTGAAACGCTGAACTCCCAGATTCCAACTTCATCTGGGCCAGCCCCAGGGTTTGCTTCCTTCCCTACCGGAAGCCAGGTCCTAGAGCTATACTACCCTGGTCCTGAAGACTGCAGTGGGTGGGGCTGGCCAACCAGGACACTGTTGCTAGGCAACAGCCTGGCAAAGAATCTGGAAGACTCCTTGAGGAGAGAGACAAGGGGGCTTTTGCCTGGGAGCTGTAGGTGGAGGGAGGTGAGTGGGAAGGGCAGTCTCACCTCTTCTTACCATTCTCCCTCAACCCTCACCTCTCACTTACTTGCCTCTGTTAGGAATTTTTCCTAACGCAAGCTCTCTGCCTACGCAAAAATCCCAATCAAGCCAAATCACAACAAGCCAAATTAAGAAATATCCAGGTTTAATGGGATTCCTGCACTCTCGGGTGGCCCCGAGGGGGAACTGGGAGGCCACGAATGCGACCACTGGGGTGGGAGGGGGAAGAGACCACGTGTTTCTCCTCTGGGAGCTCACTTAAATACCTTGTGGGACTGGTCCTGACCTGCATGCTGCGATTTGTAGTCCTGACCAATACAACTTTCAGGCCTGGGGGCTGGGATGGATGTGAGGGGCTTGGGGCTATGCTCCCAACTTAATTCCAGACTCTTTGGATATAGAGATGACCGGAAATTGATGTGATAATTTTTTTAAAGATTTATTTATTATGTATACAGTGTTCTGTCTGTATGTATGCTTGTAGGCCAGAAGAGGACACCAGACCTCATTACAGATGATTGTGAGACACCATATGGTTGCTGGGAATTGAACTCAGGACTTCTGGAAGAGCAGGCAGTGCTCTTAACCACTGAGCCATCTCTCCAGCCCCTGATGTGATAATTGTGACCAACAATTTAGGCTCTCTCGGAAAAGGGGGCATTGACTCAAGTCTGGCTACTTCCTGCAGGCATACGGCGACGTGGGGAAGGGGAGAGCTGGGTGTTGGTCCACGCTCAGTGAGCGGTGTAGCTGGAAAGGCATCCCGTGTACTGTCATCCTGGAGATGCCAGACATCTGTTCCTTGGGGGAGGTGAGAAGGCAGGTGTCTAGGAAGAAAATATTGTTATCACCAAAGACGAGTGTGCCAGGTTGAGGAGCAGGTAGGCCCTTCATTGTGGCATCCTGGAAAACCGGAGGGTGGAAGGTCCTGTCTGCTGGACAGACCAAGTGTCCTGAGTAGGTGCCTGCTTGAGCCTGGAGAGATGGTACCAGCATAGGTGTCCCAGGAGCTTGGCAGCCGAGGGGGTGGTGAGAATTACTGTGTGAGGTCCTGTCCATCGAGGTTCGAGAGACCTAGGACTTAGCTGTTTGAGGAGTACTCTGTCCCCTGGGGAATGCGGGGCAGGTTTAGGGGCATTAGGGTCCACTGGTGTGGGGGCAGGGAGACAACTGTCAGCGTGTGAATGGAGAAGGGACCTTAAAAGGGAGAGGTAGGGTAAGTACCCCGTCAGTGGAGGAGTTTGGACTGGGAGGTGATGGTTAAGGAGAAAGGGCCTGCCATAAAGCAGCTCAAAAGGGCTCAGGCCTGTAGGGGAACGTGGGGTGGCCCTGAGGCGAGTAAGGGCAATGGGGAGAAAGGAGGGGCAAGATAACCTGAGTTCAATGGAGAGCTTGGTTAGCTGTTTGGACTCAACAACAGTTTGATGAGTCCATTGGCCCTCTCCACCTTTTCCAAGGATTGTGGATGGTGGGGGAGTGGAATTTCCAGGATATGTTGAGAGCTTCTGACACGAGCTCCACGACCCTGGAAGTTAAGGCTGGACCATTTTCCATCTGGATGGTTCGTAAGACACCAAACCAAGGAATGATGTGGTCCAGGAGTACCTGAGCCACCACATCTGCCGTTTCCCTGGAGGCCAGAAATGCTTCTATCCATCCTGTAAAAGTGTCCACGAGTGTTAAGAGATAACGGAGTTTTTTTATGAGTAGGCATATGGGTGAAATCAACCTGCCAAACTTTGCCCGGTTGGTGTCAGTGAAGCTGGTATAGAGACTGACGTATGTGGAGAGCCCTTGTGGGTTGGCCTGGGCACACGTCTGGCAGGAGGAGTGAACCTGTAAAATACAATCTTGGAGATGGGTGGGCTAAAAAAGGGGCTCCAAGAAGCAGAACAAAGCTTTGGGGAAGCAGCTAAGAATTTCTCGACCCAGTAAACGTGCTGGGCAAGCAGGCATCACTAAGAAAGAATGAGAGAAAAATTGTCCTGCAAGAATGCAGGGCAGTGGCAAAGTTTTACGTGGAGGGGAACGGGTCCCGTCTGATCACATAGCTGAAATTGGTGAGAGGAACGTTAGGCCCGAGTGAGATGTTAGAACAGAATAGGTAGTTCTTGTGTTTAAAATAAAAATAATGGATTTACCCGCGACCTGCAGCTTCACCCTAGGCTTGGATAGGGTTGCGGGATAAACCAAGTCTGGGCAGTGTCAATCCTCTGCAAGGCTCAGAAGTTCGAAGGCTGGCACAGTTTCACTTGCCAATGTTGTTGAGGCCGGACCTCCGTGGCGTGGCATAGAGGACAAGCCAGCATGGGGGCATTGTGATTTCCAGTGTCCAAGTTGCTGGCAGATAGGGCATAACCTTGAAGGAGGCGTAGTGCAATATCGTGTCATGTGACCATTTAGGCCACACTTGAAACAGCCTGCCCGTGAGGCTGACTTAGGCTGGGCTCTATCAGGGTAGAGCCTGTGGCTGGCTTCCCTTGTCCCCCTTTCTGTGACCTTAGGGCAGCTGCTAAAGCCTGGGCCTGCAGATTAGCTGCCTGTTGTAGTCTTGTCTGTCGGGAAGACTCAGCTGTTTCTTCTCGGGCATTAAAAACTTTAAAGGCCATTTTCACCAATTCCAGTATGGGGGTTTGGGGACCCTCCTCAACCATTCTTAACTTTTTTCTAATATCTGGTGTTGACTGAGAAGTAAAATGGGTAGCCAAGACCATGGCTCCCACTGGGGAGGCTGGATCTAGCCTGGTATATTGGATCATGGTCTCTTGTAACTGATTTTAAAAGACGGCTGGATTTTCATCTGCTAACTCTGTAATCTCTCGGAGTTTGTCAAAATTAACTACTTTTTCCGAGACCGTTTCCATACCCTGAAGGAGACAACGAACCATGATGTCCCACCTCTGTCAGCCGCTTTGGCCGGGTTGGTAGTCCCAGTGTGCTTCTGTGGCCGGCACAGTTACTTCTCCCACAGGGACTGCGCTGTCTACCAAATGGATCTGCTCTGCATACTGCCTAGCTGCTACCTGAATTTCACTCCTCAGGAGCGAGGGTAGAAGCTTGGATGATGTCATGCCAGGTAAGATCGTAGGTCTGGGACAAATAACTAAACTCTTATATAAGTGGAAGGATTAGTAGAAAAGGAACCTAGCAGCTTTTCTATCTGAGAGAGATCTGGAAGAGAAAAGGGAACATGAACTTTCATAATGCCATCGACTCCCGCCACCTCCCGGAAAGGACAGAGAAGGGCGGAGCTATGGTGGGATCTGGTACGGTAGGAGACTAGGGAGGATTGGGAGGGGCTATCCCAGTGTGCAGAGGGGGTCCAAGGGTGGAGAGATGAGGTAGGAGGGGGAGGGGAAGGTGAGTAAGGTGAAAGTTGACCTTGAACCTCCAGATTGGGAAGGGGGGGTAGACAGGAAAGGAGAGGAATGTGGAGAATGTGGCTCCACAGGAGGGGGTTGGGTAGTGTGGGCTTGAGGTTGTGGGGGAGGGGCCAGTGCCTTTGGCTGCGTGGTCTAGCTGGAATTGTCGGGGTCCCAATTCCCAGATGACTGGGAATTTGGAGGCATTGCGGCCTTAGCAACCAAGATTGGTGCTGCAAGACACTGGCTACTAAGGGAAGGGTGAGAGCGCAGAGCCCAAAACCATGGACATATGGACAGCCCCAGTTTATAAAGATTTGTAAGAGGCATCCCAGGGGCAACAGCGGATCTGGCTTTGAACTGCAAGTGCCCATTTTAAAGTCTATGTCCAACTAAGTGGCCTAAGTCTATTACAGCGCATCTGCTAAAATAGTTCTTAGGCCTAATGGGCCATGGAAATTGAATGCTAGGTGTCCCTGGAGCAAACAAAGCCCACCCCAGCCAGGCCCCGTCTTGCCGGTCTAACCGTCTAACCGTTGCTGAGATCAAAGTCTTGGCATGAGCTTGCAGCTTCAATAAGAGTCCAATAATCGATAAATAAGTACAGATGGGTCCCCCCAAAACCCTATACCATAGACAAGAAAAAGGAACTCACCAAGACGCAGCACACGTAGAGAGTTCAGATTGTGGACTAGGGGGCCGCCTTACCCAGTGGGACCTCCAAGATGTTAGGAATTTTTCCTAATGCGAGCTCTCTGCCGATGCAAAAATCCCAATCAAGCCAAATCACAACAAGCCAAATTAAGAAATATCCAGGTTTAATGGGATTCCTGCCCTCTCGGGTGGCCCCGAGCGGGAACCAGGAGGCCACAAAACGACCACGGGGGGGGGGGGTCTCCTCTGGGAGCTCACTTAAACACCTGTGGGAGTGGTCCTGACCCTCCCTGGCGTGCTGGGATTTGGAGTCCAGACCAAAACAACTCTCAGGCCTGGGGGCTGGGATGGATGCGAGAGGCTGGGGGCTATGCTCCCAACTTAACAGCCTCCAGGAGGACTCGTTGTTAGTCCATTGCTATCCTCGTTTGTCCTCTGCCGGATGAGGTCCAGATGTGCCTCTTGCCGCTACATCTCAGGTTCCCTGTCCATGGCATGTGTGTTCCCATCTATGGCATGTGTGCTCCCATCCGTGGCATGTGTGTGTTCCCGTCCGTGGCATGTGTGTTCCTGTCCGTGGCATGTGTGTCCCCGTCTGTGGCATGTGTGTTCCCATCTGTGGCATGTGTGTTCCCGTCTGTGGCATGTGTGTGTTCCCGTCTGTGGCATGTGTGTTCCTGTCCGTGGCATGTGTGCTCCCGTCTGTGGCATGTGTGTGTTCCCCTCTGTGACATGTGTGCTCCCGTCCGTGGCATGTGTGTTCCCGTCTGTGGCATGTGTGTTCCCGTCCATGGCATATGTAATCAGCATGTGTCCTTGCTTTCATGGTGCTGACTTGTTGGCAGTGTTTCCTTGGTACTTGTTCTGTAGGGACAGAACCCATGAGCTCTTGGGCTGTCAGGAGGGCCAAGCAAAACCTCCAGGAGCCAGCTCAGATCCTGTCTCCATCCATGTATGGTCACTTTATAGATCTGACAAAGGAGTAACCAAGAGTTGCCTGAGGAACCAGGCACCAAGAGTTCATGTTCTCATCCACCACTTAATGCTGCCTTCCTGGACAATGGAACTAATAATGCCTGGCCTCACTTTCACAAGTCTGTATAATGGGGTTGAGCAGCAATGATTTTTCATGGATGGGACCTTATGTGACCCTTTCTAAGCATGTGTTTGGCTAGAGACATAGGAACTACTGTTGTGATCAGTGTAGGGTGGGAGCTGAGCCTCCCCAGGACTGTAAAATCCCGCACACCTACCCAGCCTCCCCGTTTTCCTCTTCTGTCCTGCTGCCTAGTCTGCCTGCTGTTTCCTCCTCCGCTGTCTGCTCCCGCTGTTGCTCCTCCGGAAATAGCTGCACTCATTATTTCTCCAGGAGGCTTCAGGCACCAGCTGGCTGGCTCCCAAGGAAGACTCTCCAGGGGCGCACCTTTCAAAACCCCTCCCCTCACACTTTCCCCTTGCTCCAGCCACATACCCCTGAACCCCAACTCCTTGCAAAAGCCACAAGAGCTGCCTGCAGCTTCAGCAAGCCAGTTGGCTCCCTTGAGGACTATTCCCATTTTTCTCTAAGTCTCCATCCCTTGAGGCCAAGCCCATGGGCTGTCTATGCAGTGTTTCTGCCCACAGCGCCTTGGGCAGAAGAGAGCACCCCCAGGAGAGACAGTCTTTGTTATGCTGAAGACATCCGGTTGCTTCTCCCAGCACTTAGCACACAGGGCATTTAGTTTTGTAGGCAAGTTTGTTTAATGGTTGGCTTACTTGGCTGCCTCCGTGCAACTGCGCCTCCACAACCCCAAGCCCGCGAGTGGGTGGGCACATGGATGTGAATGGGTGTGGTCTCTGAGAGAGGTGGACTTTGCTCTTCTACAGATATAGACAGAAGTTGGAGGAAAGCACAGCAAGAGTTCAGGAAACAAGCAGGAGCTCCCAGGCCTCCGTTTCCTCAGTCCTGCTGTGTTCAGTGACCGAGCTTGAGCAACCCTGGGAGCAGGGGTGACGCCTGAGGCTAGGGTTCGCCGCTTCTGCAGACTCAGGGATCATCTGCCACTCTTCCTAGACTGGACTGGTGCCCAGGGCCCACTCAGGAGAGTGCCAATGGAGACCCACCATGTGCTGGCCAACACAGACCCTCTACAGGCCTGAGCCTGAATGCTGTGAAGAAGAGCTCAGGATGAGAGCTGATTGGCTAGTGCTGTGAAGAAGAGCTCAGGATGAGAGCTGATTGGCTAGTGCTGAGGTGAAAGCTGAATTATCTGCCCTGACTACCTCCTCACCTGAAGGTGTCCGGACAGGACCCCAGATGCTCTCCAGAGGGATGGCAAGATACCACGTCAGCACCTAGGACAGAAAGTGGCAGCTCTGCCGATTCTCCAAACCACCCTTGGTTTGGATTCTCCCAGCTAAGTGACCCACTGAGGTATTTCTGGAAAAGTCATCTGAGTGCCCTGAGGTTCTGAGGCAGACTTCCTGGCTGTCTGCTCCTGTTCTGACTCAGCCAGACCCCACCTTCTCTTCCTCTGCTAACCAGCCCTGCTCTGACTCCAGTGGCCTCAGTTTCCTGCTAGAGGCCTGGGCCCTATCTGAGCAGAATCAGGGCTCAGTCTGCCTGGGATGAAGATCAGGCTCTGGCCTGGAACAAGAGAGGATCAGGGATCGGGCTCTACTTTGAACCAGGGTTGGGGACAGAGAATCAGGCTCCACTTTGAACCAAGATCAGGGATCAGTCTGGCATCATGATTAGGGCTTAGTTTGGGTCAGAAGTAGGCATTGATCAGAGGATAGGTCCTGTGGCCTATGCCCTCAGACAGTGCCTGAAAGGAAGGGGTGAAGTAGGCACATACTACAAGGGTCCTGGGAGCTGTACCTTGGGGGTGAGGGAGCCTGGCCATTGCTGCTGCACATAGGTCAGGCACCTGCCATCAGCTGTTCCCAGCAGGAACCTAACCCCATGAGGCAGTGTTGGTGACATTTCCAGCACTTCTTCCTAAAAACAGGCTCTTTGTGTTCCCTCTGTTCCCCCCTGGGGCTCTGCCTCACACCTGGCTTTCAGGAACACTGGGCACCCTGACATGGGGCCTGGTCAGACAGCACAAGAGAAAAGTATGGAGTAGGCTGGCCACCCAGCCCCACTCAGAAGTCCAGAGAGGGCAAGCTACATTCCTGAGTCCACACAGCTGCAGATGGCAACCCCACGCTGAGTCCTGTGTGGTCTTAACAGTAGGCAGTGAGCTTATTAGAAAGCAAAGGCCTGAGGGAGAGGAAAGCCCCTCCCTCCTCCCAGTTCCCAGAGCAGGATCAGGGTATAGGCACAGGGCCCTGGCACCCACCAACTTTAGCCTCTCTGGCCAGCCCACCAGGCATGGTGCCCAGGACAGGGAGCGGCATGTTGCAGGCGGGCAACCCTTCTTGGGTAATGAGGCCCAGCCTGTGGTTTGCAGGCCTTACAATGTGAATAATTCATTTGCAACCAAGTCTGGGAATTAGAAACCCATCCTAAATGATTTATTTAACAGGGGCCGCTGCTAGGGAGACATGAGGAGGGCTTTTGACTATAAAAGGGAAGGCCCAAGTCTAGCTGGATTTAAAGAAACAGATTGACCTGGGTTCCAACCTCAGCTCTGCCTCCTGCCAACTGTGACTTTAAATATGTGACAGCCTCAATTTCAGTGGCTGTAAAATGGAGATCACAAAAGTTATTGGAAGGACAGAGAGCACTTGCAATTAGGGCTGGGTCCTAAGTTTGTTGAGTGGAGAAAGGAGCATTTACTTTACTATAACAATGGGACTTGCCTTAACTCAGCTTGTACTCTGTGGTCTTCCCCAGGCTAAGAGATTGCATACATGATACAAAATTAGCAAGCAGACTCAGAGAAGGACCCTGATAGCCAAGACCATCAGAATCAGGTAAAAGCAAGTGGATAGGCAACAAACTCTCCAGCTATCTTCATCTTGCCCAACTCCCCACTCTCCAAAAAAACATACTATGGGCTCCAAACTCAAACCCTGGTGGAGACAGGAGAGCCTGGCATTGAACTGGGAGCGACTGTACCTCCAGCCCTTCTGAGCTGCCAGGCACTTGCTGAGAACTAAGCCCTGGGGCTTTCCATGGGGCGCAGTCTTTGGCCTTTGTAAGGGAGGCTGCTGTTCACTGTTGGGAACTCCCTGCCAGAGACGTGAGGCAGGGGCTCAGGCACCAGGCTTGTCACCCTGTCTCGGCCAGGAGAGCTTGGGTAGGATCCAGGTGGTATAGCTGTGTTCTGATGGCATGCACACGACTGTAATCTGCTATGTACATTTACACATGTGAGGTTGCATGTGTATGTTCAGGTGTTTATGAATGCATGGCGATGGGGAGGGTATGCTGTGGGTGTCAGGACTGGTCTGTAGATGTGTCCTGAGGATGGTTTTGGATCTTGAGGGTGTGCCATACCTGGTTTTGTCTACATGAGGATCAGGGAATACTCTGAGAGGGTGACTACATGTATATGAGCATTTAGGTGTGGGGTGATTAGATATATGTACAAGTGTTGCCACATACATGTGTGAAGGTGATTAGGCTTGTATGTATTTGGGTACTCCAGGTCAGCCTGTGTCTGTGCAGGGAATGTGTGTAGTTTGTGGGATCTTGAATTACATATGTACAGGTGTTGGTATGCCTGAGTTTAGAGATTATTTTCTCTCTGTGTGTTTGTATGTGTAGTGTGTGGGAGAAGAGGTGTGTGTGGTATGATGTGTTTGTGTGCTCTATGTGTAGATGTGTATGGTGTGTGGTTGTGGTGTGCACGTGAAAGCATGTAGGCTGCCACGAATTGTGTAAAGAAGGGTCCTAGCGCCAGGCAGTGGTGGCGCACACCTTTAATCCCAGCACTTGGGAGGCAAAGGCAGGTGGATCTCTGTGAGTTTGAGGCCAGCCTGGCCTACGGAGCTAGTTCCAGGACAGGCTCCAAAGCTACAGAGAAACCCTGTCTCAAAAAAATTAAAACAATAAAAAAAAAAAAGAAGGTCCTAGCAAACTTGACAGTCCAGTTTTCCAGTTCAGGCTGCTATATGATGGCGTGAGGGTCCCACTGTGTAGGTGGACCTGACACTACTTGCTCAGGTCAGCTGAGGAGTCTGTGGGTGCTTCTTTCCAGTTTAGCAAAATCTGGCTGGAATTATTTTCGGCATGCATTTGGGCTTTCAGTCGAATTGAATAGGAAGGGGTTTCCTATTTCAGTATCTCCATTTGTTACTTGTTTTTTGTTTTCATAAAAAATTGAAAAGGTTGTTCCGTTTAGATGCAAGCATAGATTTATCGCTTTCCCAAAAGATTCCCCTGTCACTCACTCCCATCTCCTCAGTTGGCCGCATCCTTTATCTCCTCAACATCTCACCGGGCTCTCTGAATCCTCCGTTATGGGCGCTGCCATCTGGGTCCGGGAAAGGCATCTCCCTCCCTCCCTCCCACTGCCTGTGGCCACGATAGACCGCTACGGCCTCTTCCTGGACCTCTGTGGCCTCCTTTGCTTGAGGTCACCTCAGCCTGGGTTCTCTGTCCCTCTGGCAAACTGCTTTAACTGCTTCCCGTCCACCTGCGGGACAGGACGCCCTGCATTCTAGCAATTCGCCACTTGCCTCTGCAGGCCTGAGCGGGGAGGGGCGGGAAAGCTCATTCTCCTGCGGTGGCCTGCACACAGGGAGTGCGGATGAACGTCAAGCAGGCACAGGGTTCAGAACCACCTCCTAAGAGCTTAGACGGAGGAGCCAGCTTAGACTGCAGCTGGAAACTAGGTTCCTGGATAGAGCTGAACCCGAATCCTGGATCTAAGACTCTTAGCCATGACTCCAGACAGTCTGAGCTTCACCAACCCGGGGTCCTTCCACCAGACTGAGCTAGGGGAGTCAGTATCTTCACTTGTCCAAATTCTTTGCCCAGCCTCGAACTGTCACCACTCCCAGAGGTTGGGGTAGGGTATGCCTAGTGGCCCTTGGGAAACGCCCACATACGCTTTTTTGGATCAGGGAGGGACTATTCGTCCTGTCCTTCCGATGTGGGGCGCCCGTGCAGTCCCTGTCTCTCTCAACAGTAGCAGCCCGGCTGCTTGGATCTCACCCTGAGGCGACCTTGGTGAGACACCTCGCTGCGAACAGGGTAGAAAGGACAAGAAGTAAACTTGCCTGCAGCCTTCGACCTTCGTCTCTCCCCGCAGAGGGGTTGGTCACCACCCGCAAATTCGGCTGCTGGAGAACTAGGCTAATAAAATGCACCTTGGGGAGGAGTGCAGCCTGGGCCTGTCTTGGAGCATCCTCTGGTGGCTGAATGGGAACCTGCAGTTTGTCCGTTGTATTTATCATCTTCCTTAAGTCAAGGCGCCAGCCCTCGCCCCGCCCGCCCCCACTTCATGACTTACCTAGCTGAGGTCTTGGTTCTGCTTTTGCCTTCTCAATTTTCCCAGCCCTCACAGGCACTCAGCCCTGTCTTAACTCAGACGTCTTCCAGTTTCTTTGTCCTACCCTGCAACGAATCTTCCACAATCTTTCCACAAGGAATTGACCACTACACTTTCAGCTTTATCCTCTACCCTGGTTCCCCAAAACCCCCGGGACCAAATTTAACTTCTTTGGCACCTTCAAACTCTGCACTAACAGCCCCTCTTGACCCCGGTTTCTTTCTTCTCCCTCCCTCCCT
>PVIU01011268.1:0-65583 GCA_004026605.1 Ondatra zibethicus
CCCCCACTCTCTGAGACATCCCCCACTTTCTGAGCCATCCCCACTTTCTGAGCCCCACTTTCTGTGACATCCCCTACTCTATGTGACAACCCCCACTCTCTGAGACATTCCCACTCTCTGAGACATCCCCACTCTCTGAAACATCCCCTACTCTCTGATTCATCTCTCCTATTCTCTGAGACACCCCCCACTCTCTGAGACATTCCCTCCAACTTTTTGACACCCGGGCCCAGCTCCCCTTCTTCCCTTTCCTTCTTTTCTTTTTTTCTGTTCTTCACCTTGTTCGTGTAGCCCTGCCATCTTTAGGGTTAGTAGTTTGCAGGTTTTCTGAGTCCTTTTGGTCTCAAAGTGGTGTTGCTCTACCCTCACACCTAAATGATAATTTTCAAATTATTTTTTATTCTTGACAATCACCCTGCATGACCCTGGCTGCCCTCAAAATCTCCATCCTCCTGGCTCAGCGGTTACGGGTGTGTGTCACCCAGCCTGAATGGTAATTTGGACAGCTGAATATTCTTGGTTTAAAACAGCAGCTCCCAGCAAGCTGAAGGCATTTTCTGGCCTTTTCTAATCAGACTCCTGAGGCCAAGTTGCTGATTCTTTTTCTTTTTTTAAATGTGTCCATGAGTATTTTGCCTGCATGTATGTCTGTGCACAATCTGTATGCAGTGCCTGAGGAGACCAGAAAAGGGCATCAGATCCCCTGCAACTGGAGTTATAGACAGTTGTGAGCCACCATGTGGGTGCTGAGAACTGAACCTGGGTTTTCTGGAAGAGGAATCAATGAGCTTAACCCCTGAGCCACTCTCCAGCCCCTCCTAAGTTACTATTTAAAAGAACAGTGTTCTGCTAAGTATAATATTTCAAATAACTTGTATGTTAATCTACATACACTCTGAATTCAGAAACTACTTTAATACAGGTTGAATATGCCTTAGAGGTAATGCTTGGAGAACCAGAAGAGTTTCAAGTTTAAGCTGTTTCTATATTTTAGGATATCAACATACATATCTAAAGAGATGTCTCGTGGATGAGATCATAGCTTACTTATGTTTAATGTACACTTTACACGTATTGTCTGAAGGCAGTGGTGACTGCTGCTGCCGTCTCTCCTCCTCTTCCTTCTATTATCACCAATATGATGATGATGATGATGATGATAAGAGAACCCAAAACATTGCGCACACTGAGCACACATTCCGCCACAGGACTATATTCCTTGCCAGAAGGTAATTTTATTCAATGTTTTTTAGCGCACTTGCATTTAACCGCTGCCACATGAGGGCAAGTGTGGACTTTTCTTTCTACTTGTAATATCAATCAGGGCTCCCAAAGTTCCAGATTGTGGAGTATTTTGGATCTGCACTTTAAGGAAGCTCAACTGGTATAGCATAATATTGATTATAAAATATGGATTTTGCTACACTAATATGCCTATAGGATCAGGGGTTACAGCTCTGTGTTAGAGCACTGGCCTCTCATGTGGGAGGTCCTGGGCTCATCAGCAGCACCGCAAAACAAAACAAATAAAAATACACACTGCTTATGCAGTGCATGTTGTTCTTGTTCTGTGTATGTGGTGTGTGTGTGTGTGTGTGTGTGTGTGTGTATCTGTAGATGTACATACCCGTATAATCTGTGCATAGGCATCAAGAGGCTACAAAAGGATGTCCCATGACTTCCTCTATTGTTCCCTACCTCATCGCCTTGAGACAGGGTCTCTTCCTGGATTGGGAACTTGCCTATTCAAGTAGGCTGGTACCATTGAGCTCCCAGGATCCACCTCTCTTTATCCCTAATGCTGAGGTTACAGACTCATACAGCTGTGCCTGTCTTCTTACATGGGTCCTGGGAACTTGACCGAAGTCTGTATGTTTGCACAGCAAGTGTTGTTACCCATGGAGCCATTTTCCTAGCCGCCTATAGTACATGCCTATAATTTTGCATATGGTATTAGGGATAAACCCAGGACCTGTGTCATGCTGAGGCACACACCACTGAGTCATAGGATGACTTGGAACTTGAGAAATTTTCTTTCAGCCTTCTCAACCTCTGGAGTCACTGGGTCTCCAGGTGGGCGTTATTACACTTATCAATATGTATTGTGTGTGTATGTGTTATATGTCTTCATGTTTGTGTGCACCTGCATTATGATACATTGTGTAAGCATGTGTGTGGAGGTCAGGGGTCAACACTGCATGCCATTCTCTGTTGTTCCTCATCTTCTTTGTTGAGGCAGTAGCCTGGCTTTCTTTCCAGCTATGTACCACTGTGCTGACCATTTCACACTGTGCTAGGGAGCCAAACTCAGGCCTGCAAGGTTTACAGACTGATAAATCTCTCCATCCCCCTTTGCATATATTTTAAAACTTTATTTGTTTATTTTATGTGTGTGTGTACCTTAGTATATGTATGTGAACGGTGTGCAAGCCGTACCCAAATAGTATCAGATTTCTTGGACCTGGAGTTACAGGTGGCTGTGAGCCATCTGATGTGAGACCTGGGAACTAAATTTGGTTCCTCTGGGAAGAGCAACAAGTGCTCTTAACCACTGAGCCATCTCTTCAGTCCTCGTACACTTTTTGAACTGAGACTTTCCTACACACATGCAATGTGTTTTGATCAAATCCACCCGTGTTACCTCCCCTCCAGTTCTTTCCCTACTCCCTCACCACTCCTTCCTGACAACTTCATGTGCTCTCTCTCTCTTCCTCTCACCCACTAAGTCTACTTAGTGCTGTGCTTACATACCTAGGTGTAGGGCCATCTACAAGAGTATGGTAGCCTTCAAGGACCACACCCCTGAAGAAAACTTAAAGCTCTTTCCCCCTGGGCAGCCATATCGTCTCAGCTAGGGTGGGATGTTATGAGCCTTGCCCTTGCTCATGCTGAGATTTGGGCTGGCTTGTTCTCATGCAGTGGTCCCGTCTAATGTTTGGAATCAGATGCCTGCTACTTGTGGCTCTTGTCATTTTTTTTCACTTCATCTTCAGAAACGAGCCATGAGTCTTGGAGAAGTGTAAGCGCTCCAGTCTCTTATTGTGATTTTTTTTTTTGTTCGTTTGTTTGTTTTGTGTTTTGTTTTGTCTTGAGACAAGATCTAACTATGTAGTCCTGACTGGCCTGGAACTCACAGAGATCCACCTACTTCTGCCTCCTGAGTGCTGGGATTGAGGGTCTGTGCCACCAAGCCAGCTTTTGTGTATTCTTTTTAGTGTTATGTTTATAAAAGTCTGAAGGCAAAGCGTACAGGTGTCTATTGGCAACGATTAATTATGGGAATCTGGCACATGAGTAACAGTGATTTTTGTTTTCTTCTCCCCCCCACCGCAACCTTTTTTTAGACAAAGGCTCATGTACCCTAGGTTTCTCTTGCATTTCCTATGTAAAGGATGTTCTTGAGCTCCTGATTGTCATCCCTCTACCTCTTAAGGTATGATCACAGACTGTGCCACCATGCCAGCTTCTGTGACAGTGGGGGTCAGACCCAGGTCTTCATGCTCAGTAGCCAGTCACTCTCCCAGCCGAGCTGCAACTCACCCCATGTTATGCTCCATTTTCTTTTTTAAAAAATGATGAACATATATTGCTTCTAACAGTCAGTAGGTAATGACTCCCCCTCGGCCTGCACTGCTGCACAGGGCCTCTACCACGTGCAGTGGGAGCCCCTACGTGCCTCCCGTCCTCCCTTTCATCTCCTAGGCTCCCCAGGAGAGAGGTCTTGCAGTTCCTGGGCAGGGACCTTGACGGTTCTCCCTGGCTCTGCAGAAATGCTCTCAGTCTTACGGTCTGGCTCAAACGCTACCACCATCCAACAGAATCAGTGTCTCCCTTGCGACAGGGTGGCCACCTGTTTCCTGCTGGCCTGGATTCCTCTGGTGGTGGACCTGCTGGTGTGAGTCATTGTGCTGCCAGGGCAGGCCAGGCCCTGGCTCAGAATGAGGATGAGCATTCCCACAACGGGCGTGGGTCCAGACCCTACTGGTTCCTCCACCTCCTGGCAGATGGGTGAGTTAAGAGCCTCAGAGTGGAGCTCGCAGAAGCCCTCATACCACTTCCATGTCTCCTTTCTGCTGATCTGACTGCAGTCTGTCTGTATTCACTGGGTGCTACGGATCTCTACCTGGTGACATTTTCTTTTTGTTGGTAGAGGGGAAGGAACCTAAGACCTTTTGTATGGGAAGCATGTCCTCTATCGCTGAGTTACCCCTATAAACATTGACTTACAGATAGCCTTTTTCTCTCCCCTCCCCCTCTTCCTCCTTCTCTGCACGAGTTCTTGTAGCCAAGTCTGGCCTTGTACTCCCAATGCTCCCAAGTACTAGGATTACAGGTGTTTATACCTAGCTGTCTTCTCCCTCCCCCTTCCCACTTCTCCTCCCTTCCCCTCTCCTGCCTTCTTTTCTTCTTCCACCCTCTTTCTTCCAAGGATGGACAGCAGGTCCTTTTGTGCTCCACTGAGCTAAACCCAAGCCCTTAACAGCATCCTTTAAGCAGAGCATTATCTTCATGTTCATGGTGGGTGCCACTCTTTTCCCCGTGGCTTGCACTAAGGGGAAGAGGCTCTTCAAGAATGACTGGCCTGCCTGAGACAAAGGTATATGGCCTTTTGGAAAGCTAAGTCACATTTGCCCTCAGAGACTTCCATATATTTCCTGGGAACTTTCCCAGCCCCTACTCAGTGGGTAACAGAGCAGGAGAGAGGAGGCCTGTGTAGAGCCCCACCCAAGTGTAGCTCCTCTGTGTGACTCTTGCTGCCCCTTGGACTCATGCAGGACAGAGCTGGCAAAGGATCCATTCCTTCTCTAGTTTCTTGAGTGCAAAGATCTAGGAATTCACAATGTGCCTATCTGTCTCCTTCCCGGGCACCACCCCAAGCACTGGAAGCTGAGCCTAAGGAAGCAGAAGCCTGGCTTAAGAGACACCAGTGGCAATGCCCTCTAGCCCAGCCAGTGCTGCGTCATCTGACCCTCATTCCCAGGGAGCTGTACCAAGAGGAGGAGGTCCAGCCTGAGAACTCTGATTCCTAGTGTTGTTTCCATCATCACCTGCAGCCAGGGCAGCCAGGGCTAACCTTAGACATGGGGAGAACGCAAACAGAAACTCCAGAAACCAGCACGCAGAGTATTTCCATTAATAGGCCATCATGACTAGTAGTTACTGATTCCTTAATGTATGCCAAGCATGTTTTGAGTGTGTTTCTCTGGGTTAGGAAGTGGGTACATTTATTATATTTTACACACAGGGTACTGAGACACAGAGAAGCACACTTAAAGTGGCCCAAGGTGGCTCACTTAGCAAGCTGTGCAGTGAGGATATGAGCCCTATGCTCTTAAGTGGCCCAAGGTGGCTCACTTAGCAAGCTGCCCAGTGAGGATATGAGCCCTATGCTCTTAACTCATGAAGTTGTCCTGCCAGAGTTATGCTGTCTGCTTCAGAGTGCTGCACACATAGCCTAACACTTGACCCTCTGCTCACTGACACCTATCTGTGTCCTAGGTCATGACTCTGGTAGCTAGCTACTCACTCCACACCCAGCTCTCAACTCCCCAACAGGATACATGGGCATGAACCGTATTGAACCCACTGGGAGCCCTCTGCTGGTATTTCCCGAAACACGAGAAGTCCCCTCTAGCTCGTGCAGAGACTACTCCGTGCCCACTTTGCAGAGTGCCACAGTGATGGCGGTGGGTGGCAAGCTTCCCTCATCAGAGGGGTGAAGGACTGGAGCCCGAGGACGTTCAGTCAGCCAAGACCACAGAGTGTCCCAGCAGGATGGAAGCGCAGAACTCTCATGCCATAGGCTGGCTTTTTGGCAAATCCACAGTTGCATGCTTTTCTGGGGTGCTGTAGCTTTGGGGTCCATGAGATACTGACTCCTCAGGACCCCAAAGCGATTCCATTTCTGCTTCTCCTTCTCCAGCTTCCATTTGTGTTGGGATTGCCAGAGAGAAATCTTAAAGGCGAGTCATCTCCCTCGCCCTAGGAGGAGGGACACAGGGCTGTCTATTCGTAGCAAACCCTCAAACACTGTGGAGCAGGAGGGTCATGGACACCTGGTTCTGAGAAATCTGTTCCCAGACCCCCAAGCCCTCTCTTATGGCAGGAAGTCAGTCAGAATAACAGAAGTCCCCCACAAGTGAACGTCCCTTTAGTCTTGATTTTATTGTGTAGGTGTCGCTCTCGCGGGGGGGAGGGGGGGCTAAAATGACCAGTCCCATTTTTGTACTGAGAATGTCTTAATTAGGGTTTGTGCTGGTGTGGTAAACACCATGACCAAAAGCAACTCGGGGAGGAAAGGGTTTATTCATCTTCCTTAGGCAGGGCTCCAGCACTGAGGGCAGTCAGGGCAGGAACCAAAGCAGAAACCACAAGACAACGTACTGGCTTGCTCAGTTTGCTTTCACAGTTTGACACCCCAGGACAACCTGCCCGGGCACGGCACCATCCCAGTGGGCTGGAGCCTCCACATCCATCATCAGTCTCAGAAAGGCCCATCAGGCCTTGCCTGGAAGCCAGTCTGATAGGACGGGGATGTTGAGATTTCCTGTTCCACGGTCTGTCTAGGTTTGTGTCAAATTGACAAAAAACTACTAGCATGGAGGACCAAATGCTTCTCCTGGGTCACCCTCTCTAGGCAGAGGTCCTGAGGGCTGGCAGCCATCTGGGGTTCTCATGTTCTCTAACCAGGCCGTGCTTCCTGGCCGAGGCCCTAAAGCAGAGCCTCAAATTGGTTTCTTTTTTTTTAATATTTATTTATTATGTATATAATATTCTCTCTGTGTGTATCCCTGAAGGCCAGAAGAGGGCATCAGACCTCATTACCACCATGTGGTTGCTGGGAATTGAACTCAGGACCTTTGGAAGAGCAGGCAATGCTCTTAACTGCTGAGCCATCTCTCCAGCCCTTCAAATTGGTTTCTTAAGCTGTGATGCAGCCACTCCAAATCATCCCTGTGAATTAAGTGCGTGAGATCTCTGCTCTCACCCAGGGCAAGGGGACAGAGCACAGAAGTCTGGCATGCGATGCCAGCCTCAGAGTATGTCTTATGCACCGGAACTTTGAGTAACTTTGCTTAGGACGTGTACTTTAGAGTGTCACAGGCCTGGGTTCAAATCCCGACTCTGCCATAGAGTCGTTGTGTGGTCAGAGTTGATTCCTAACCCCCGTGGGACTCTATTTCTACATCTCTATGAAATAGGTACTCCTCAAATGTTTTGGTTTTGCTTGTCCTCACAGAGGGACTAATCTCTCTCTCTCTGTATCTGTCTCTATCTCTGTCTCTCTCTCTCTCCCACACACACAGACACACATAGATGGACATACACACATACACACACAGACACACACAGATCTACACAAACCCTTGCTTGCCTGAAGTGCGTGCCTCAGCCTGATAAAGAGAGGCACAGACATAAATGCTGTTCTTTCTGGGGGAACAGCTGTGAGCCAGTTACCAGCAGCACTCATTACTCACCCACTGGCAAACACTCCATAACAATTCTGAATTTCCATTTCCTCTGGGATAGATTCAGTGGAGGTTTTGAAGGTGACCAGGTCCTCTCCCATCCTCAGGTGGGAGCCAGCTCAGGTTAGGGGTCAGGAGTCGTGAATAAAATACAATGTAACTCTGGCTCTCCTGATGTCCCCAGCTGTGTATCTCTATCTGCCCACCAACTCCCTGCCAGATCTCCTCCACTTCCCATTCCCAAGTCCCTCATGGGCTTCAGGCCCAGCCTGGGAGACCTTTTGGGCAAACCCTTAGCTTGTCAAGGTCCTTGGAACCTCCAACTTTGAAGCTGGCCTCCAGGGATTCCGGAATCTCCATTGTTACCCTTCTAGGCTCTTGCAGCCCAGCCAACCCCAAGGAATGGCAGAGCCTGTGAAAGTCTCAGCATTCATAATGGGCCACTCCTCTCCGGAAATGTTCCCCAACTCTGCTGAGAGCCTGCCAGGAGACTTGGTGACGGCGCTCTTGGCACACACAATAGACTGGGGTCAGAACAATGTCGAGGAGAGAAAACATCCGCCTGTCGCCTGTCCATAGGCTGCCGTCCTCCTGGGACGCCCCTCATCCCATGACCAACTCTGGGCTCCCGGGGGGTGGGGAGTGCACCTCAGGGCTAGAGGCCAGCTGTGGCAGCAAGCAGGGGAAGCGCAGGCGATGGGAGGCACAGCTGAAATTCCCCAACTTGACCGCACTCTGAACAGATGTGTGAGTCAGATTAGAAGTCAAATCCGCTTAGTCTGGCTCCCCTGCCAGCCGGGGGACCGCTGCTCACAGCGCCAACACTGGACAGGATTAAAACCCAAGCGAGTGCACAACAGTCCCAAGTGCACGGCTGAGGAAAGCGGGGCTCGGCAGGTGGATGTACCTGGTGGGCTTGCTTCGTTCACCACGCACAGGGGCTAATGCTCTAGATGGAGTCATTCCACCTGCCCTCTCTGCCCTGGGAAAGCCTGGGAAACAAAACTGGGCTAGTGTGCACGAGACGCCTCAGTACTTAAAAGGGGCTCCTTGGTCCTCAAGTAGTCCTCAGGGAAGGGCTCACCTGAGGAAGAGCACAACCAAACACAGCGTATGCCCTCTTCAGCACAGGAAGATCAGTCCAACAGCGATCCCACAGGTGCCAAAACCCTGGGGACCGGAGCAGACCACAATAGATAGAGAATTTCGTGATAATCTGGATTCCAGAAGGCATCTGGAGCCCAGTTTTGGGAACCAGGGTTGTATGTTGGTAGAGCTTATTCTCAGCTTGTATAGTCCTGGGTTCCATCCCCAGCGCTTCTTGGACAATCAGGCATCTAGGGCCCATTTTCATGATAGGGATGTGACCGTTGCGGTCCAGCACACACAAGGGGCCTGACCAAGGCTCACTGAGTAGCAACTGGGATAGAGGTGCTGCAGCGGGATGGGCAGGGCATCCAGCAAGGGGTGCAAAGGCTTGAAGAAGATGGCCCCTTCTGGGTAAGTGGCCATCAGTTAGTAATACTGCAGAGCATGCGAAACAGGACAAAGGCAACCTTGCTGAGGAGTGGGCATAGCCCTTGCTGATGCTAACAGGCCTGCCAGTAGTGTGTGCTAAAGCTCCCCAAGCCTGTGACTAGGAACACCTGTGGGCATAGACGCACACTGAAGTCTAAAGAGGCAGCACGCAAGGGAGTGAGGCCCCAGCATGCTGCCCCACAAGGGGGGCCTGGCTGGCAGGTGGGTTCCTACAGGTTCCCAGTATAGCAGATGCTTCCTGTTTATGCTAATCCATTTAGGCTTTCAGACACCTTTGAGCCTAGAGGTGGGAGTCCCATGCAGTTTCAGAGACTGGAAACACCTGCCATGCCACAGGGCTGAACCCTCTGCAGGAGGGGCTCCCTCTGTATAGATCATCTCTGCGCAAACCTGTGGGACGTAGATGCAACGCCCACGGGCAGCCATGCTTGTCTTTTCTGAAGCAGCTGCTTTCTCCTTGACCGGACTATAAGGAAAGATCCTTGTATTTGCTTTTTAACTTCTAGTGTTTTACAGAGCGCTTTGAACTGAGTGGTTTTCTTTTTCAGGTAGAAGTTCACTGTGGTGCCCAAGCTAGTCCCTGGGTTAGCTCCCGAGATCCATCCACCTCAGCTTCTCAAGTCTCTTACTGACATTCTCTCTCTCTCTCTCTCTCTCTCTCTCTCTCTCTCTCTGACAGGGCTTCTCTGTGTAACAGCCCTGGCTGTCCTGGAACTCCCTTTATAGACCAAGCTGGTCTCAAACTCACAGAGATCCTCCTACCTCTGCCTCCTCAGTGCTGGGATAAAGGTGTGCGCCACCATGCTGGGCTCTAAAAAGATTTCTAACATTCTCGTTTTAATAAAAATGATTTTGAGCACATGTGGGGACACACGCCTTTAATCCCAGCCCTGAGGAGACAGAGGCAGGTGGATGTTTGTGAGCTCCATAGCTCTGGAGTTTAGGAGGTGCAGGCCTGTTGCTGGCAGATCCAGACTGGATGGGGCTCTGGCCAGTGGATGCCCTCACCAAGCAGGGAAGGTGCAGAATGGCAGGTGACTGAAGGTGGCCACTTCAGGATGTCTGTCTGAGGTGGGAAGAAAAAGCAGGCCCTAACTTCCCCCCTTCTCCTCCAGCCCTGGCAGCATTCTACTCTCCGACACTCTGGCCTCAGGAACCCCAGAACCTCACCTTAATCTGTGGTCCTCAAAGGCCATCTGGTTGAAAGCCAATACCTGGTCGCATCCTGAAGTCCAGGGAGGAGGGACTTCCACAAGCACAGAAAGCTCGCTTGACGTATTCCTCCCCAGGCTCTGGAGACTGTCTTTGTAGAGAATTCTTAGAGAACACGTCTAACTAGCCAGTTATACGTGGCTGCCCTGTGCAGCAAATGGGAGAAGCTCAAGCAACAGGGTCAGGTCAGGCATGGTGGTGCATGCTTTGGATCTTAGCACTCAGGAGGTTGGGAGATGGATCCCTACGAGTTCCCAGCCAGCCAAGGCTACAGGGTGAAACTCTCTCAAAATAAAAGGGGGTTAGGGGGCAGAATCAGAGTAGAAGAGGATCTGCCTCCTTCCTCAGGACCCTGTTGTGACCTGTTGGGGTCAGTGGTGCCCTCCAAACTCTCACCAGTCTCTAGTCTGCTTGGAAGCCCTTAGGGATGGAGGGCTCCCTCCCTCAGAAGGTAGCCAGCCTGCACTGAGGAACCTGTGACCCAATGCTTTTTGCTATGAATTTCCTTTCTATGTTTACTACAGACACATTCAAAGCTCTGAGAAAACAATGCAAAACAAATGAACAAAATCCGGGGCTGGCTGAATGGCTCTGTAGTTAAGAACACACACAGGCTGCCCTTCCATAGGTTTCAGCTTCATCGCCAGCACCTACACGGCCGCGCTGGTCCCAGGCATCTGTTGCCCTCTTCTGGCTTCCACAAGCACATGACACGTAAGCACGGCATAGACATACGTGCAGATAAAACACTCATACACATAAAATAAAATTTAAATTAAAAAAAAACACTCTCAGATAGTCATCTGGTTTTTAGGTTGTTTTTTTTTTTGTTTGTTTTGTTTTTGAGGGTTGGTTTTACTCAAGACAGGGTTTCTCTGTGTGTAGCCCTGGCTGTCCTGGAACTCATTTTGTAGACCAGGCTGGCCTCAAACTCACAGAGATCTGCTTCCCCAGTGTTGGGATTAAAAGTGTGTGTCACTACCGCCTGGCTCTAAAGTCATCTTTGGAAGCCTCACAATATATTTTAACTAGGTTCTACTAAATACTGAGATCATATCACTGGTAAAGAATGAGAGAAAAGTAAACATGATTTTCAATTTTAATTCCTGGGCTGGGGTCCCCTGGGAAGAAAGAAAGCTGGAGTTCCTGGTGTAGCCGGGGTGGAAGCAGGCAGAGGGAGGGCAGCAAATTTCCTGGAGTTCTCTGGGTGTCAGGCCCCCTGGGAAGACTCTGTGAAGGGCACTGGCACGAGCTGTTTTACAGAAAAGGAGATGAAGGCTCAGAGCGGTCACAGAACACTCACAGTGACCCAGCACTGGGGACGGGGTGGGACTTGAAGCTGTTGTATCCCTAGGCTTGCACTCTGTACCCCACAAGCTGGGATGAGTAGGTCCTTGTCAAAGGAACATGCAGGCATTGCCAAACGTTTCTGTTGCATCTAAAAGAAGAAACTCTGGCAATTTATTTGTATTACTTGTGTGGTATAAGGGAATGGAACTCAGGGCTTTATACATGTTAGGTAATCATTCTACCAGTGGGCTATATACAGGCTGGGAACTTGTGGAACAATGACTAATGGGCCATTCCTCATCCCTCAAGGACTGAAGCCTCAGGAGAAGAGGTAAAACCCACATCCTAAAGCCACAGGCTACACTGCTCTTGAGAGTAGGCGGGGCTAAGCCAGGGTGATGTTTATACGTGGCACTGAGGATGGCCTGCCAGGTAACTGGGAGTGGTGACAGAGAAGGAGGGAGCTAGGGGAGACTTTGGGCGAGGAGGAGGTACTGGGTGTGACGTTTCCAGTCCAGCAGGGAGCAGGGGCAGGTGTCCTCTTGCCTGTTTCTGACTGTGTTATCCACGCCTGCCAAGCCATGTCTCGACACCACTGGGAAGTGCACGGGGTGCTGAAAGGGTTGATATTTGAGGCTTCTCGGGATTTGAGGAGGGATAGTTACAAAGGTACAGCTATTAGCTTCTTCCTTGAGGAAGAACCTGGGTTGGGCTATTTATTTATTTTAGAGACAAGCTCTATGTTGTCCAAGCTGGCGCTGAATTTTGCCTCTGCGTGCCAAGTAGATGGCACCGTAACCTGTGCCACTGCACCCAGGTGGGTCACATGACTGCTCTGATTGGTGTTGTCCTGACACCCTCTAGAACAGTGGTTCTCAACCTGAGGGTTGTGATCCCTTTGGGAGCTGACCGACCCTTTCACAGGGGCTGCCTAAGACCATTGGAAAACACAGATATTTACAAGTCATAACAGCAGCAAAATTACAGCTATGGAGTAGCAACAACACAATTTTGTAGTTGGGGGTCACCACCACTTGAGGAACTGTATTAAAGGGTCCCAACACTAGGGAGGTTGAGAACCTCTGCTCTAGAACCCAGGGAGACAAGCCTCCGGGCACACTTGCGAAGGATTATTTAGCCTCCAGACATGCCTGCGATTCGATTATTTGAGGTGTGAGGACCCAGCCCAAAAGTGAGCTTGGGTCCTGGACTGTATAAAAAGGAACAGCAAGCTGAGCAAAAGTCTTCATCACCCTCTGCTTTGTGACGGTAGATGGATGAGATGTGACTACTTGCTTCGGGCTTCTGCTGTGTTTTAACTGGTCCTTGAATTTATGAGCTGAACTAACTCCTTCCTTCATTGATTTTCCTTTGTTAGGGCACCTTAAACAAGTATTTATATTATTATCATTATTATTGTGTGTGAGATGGTGTGTGTGCTTGTGTCTTATCGCTGCAATAGGAATGGAAACTGAGACAGAAAATTGATTCTCATCACCGTGATGAGACTGACCTTTGGAACTGGTTTGTGGGAGGAATGTGGAGCCATCTGAGAGCTGGGGCTAAAAACGCCCTAGCATGAAGGAAGCAGAGCGTATGGGTCATTCTTGTGGGAGCTTGGAAGAGAAGAATGCCAACAGAGACATTGGCGATGGCTCATGAGGTTTCTGAGGGCGACAAAGCTTGTATCAGTGTGGCCGAGGACCACCTGACATTTGGACCCAGAATCTGGTTTCTTTCTACCTGTGTCCTGAGAACTTGAGTGAAACTGAATTTAAAACTAATGGACCAATTTTTTTGGCAGAGACCATCTCAAGACAGGCGAGTTCTCAGGCTGGTGCTGAGAAAGCAGCTGCCATTGAGGCCAGCATCACTGAAGAGCAACCTTCTGCATGGCACTGGGACAATAAGAAAGGTGTCCTGAGAGCAAACCTCACCCACCCATGAGAGGTTCCATCCTAAGCTGATGGCAGAGCTTGGTATCTACGTAGTACAGGTTTTGCAGGCATGAAAGGAGTCAATTCCAGAGCAAACTCCGAATTCCTCAAACGCCAAAAGGCAGTCCACATATCCAGAAATGAGCTCAAGCCATAGGACTTCTGGCAGTTAGATAAAAGCCAAAATTTCTCAGGAATTCATGAAACCAATTCCTATCTGCCAAAAAGAGGCACTTCCCTTACTTCTGGTAGAAGAGACATATGGCTATCCGTGGAGCTTGTCAGAATACCCAAGCTCATGCTGACCAGTATCACAAGTATCCGTTAGCAGATTTCAAAGTCCATGCTAACATCCTAGTCCTTCTCACCTCCTCCCCTCCCCTAAACTCCCTCCAGCTCATAGGCTTCTCTACCCCTAGCTACTCACCCTTATAGCCTTGCTATTTTCACTATTATTTACCTCCTACCTATCTTGTTCTCTTATTTTTTTTCTCACTATGCTCTAGTCTCTGTCTCTTGCTATCTCACTATCTCCACTATTTTCTCCCATTTCCTTAGCCCTGGGCCATGTCCAGACTATGTCTTTCTCTGCTCTGGTCTCTCCAGATGCCTCTGGTTATTTTCTGTTATTTATCTACCAAAAAAACCCCTTAACCATATCATGGAATGATCATGTCAGCAGTTTTTTGGTTTTTTTTTTTTTTTTCTGTGTCCCTTGCATACAAAAGGTACAAAATTGGGGAAGCTATGGGATCTTGCTCCACTGAAGGCCAAAGCAGGGGCAAGAGCAAACATCTAATGTGGAGGGAAGTGGCGGGGGGGGGGTCTCATCATGTTGCTGTATTAAGTGCACCCTGGCCTGTCCATCTGTCTGAGGAAAGTCAGCACACTCATCTGGAGCAAGCCACTGGCCATCAGCAATGTCGCCACCTAGCGTCATAGCAGATGGAACAGGAATAGGGTCTGCTGCCCTTGTAAGTTGATAAGGGGCAGTGGGGTTGGGAACCCAGGGGAGGGATGGGTGAGAGTAGGGCACTTGATGGAGAGCAGAGGACAGTGACTTCTGGCACTTTGACTTTGCCACATATCTCCTGGCCATGGATGTTCTCTGTAACAACGGAGTAAGATCCCATAGCTCTGTCCCATTGTTACAGAGAGCAGCTGTGGCCAGATGTGTGGCAGAGTCAAAGTTCCTGCTGGTCAATGTTCCTGTGAAATTGTGAAAGTAAAGCCTAAGTTGCCAGGGAGATCACAGGATACTGGAGATTCGTGAATGTGGGATATCCCCTGAAGAAACCCATACGCAGAGCTGGGCTGACGCGCGAGAGCTATGGAGGGGTGAAGGGCTACCCAATCCTTTAGGAGCCCAGTTGATTTCGTTAGGAACCCCAAGTGCCAGACATGGAGCTACGGGATTTAGTGTTTGTTGTTTGGGTTTGGGTATTTATTCCGATCATTCCTTGCTAAGCCCTGGTTCTTCCCGTTTTGGATAGGCGTGCTAACTCTGTGCCATTATGTGTTGGAGGTATGTCACTTATTTCTTATTTTATAGGAACTCACATGGAAGAGATTGCTGTGGGCCTCAGATGAGACTTGGAATTTTAAAGGGCGTTGAAATTATTAAAGACTGGGGGTGGCTTTTGAAGTTGAATTAGTGGATTTTTTTGTGTTTTATAAAATGGTCATGAGGTTGTGGAAGGTTATGATTTAAGTGATGTGTCTGAGTGTCAACCTGACAAAGGGGAGGGCTGTGGTGGTGCCAGCCTGGCATGATCCAGAATCATGTGGGAGGCAAGCCTCCATGCACACCTGGGATTGATTATTTAGCCTCTGGGCATGCCTGATAGTGACTGATAGGTTAATCAGGAGGGAGGAGCCATCCTAAGTGGGCTTGGGCGCTTGACTGCATAAGAAAGGAAAATGGGTCCAAGCACTCATCACTTGGCTTCCTGTTGGTGGGTGCCATGTGACCAGCCGCTTCGAGCTCCCACAGCCTTGCTTTCCCACCACGGCCACTGAACCGAGAGCTGGAGCTGTCTCTCCCGAGTTACTGTTGTCTGTGTATTTTATCATGGCAACAGGAAGAGAAACTAAGGCAGAGTATGAGTGCTACTCAGTCACTCACTGGGTAGGACCTAGTACCACAGAGCGAGAGAGAAGGAAGGCCAAAGCAGGGGCAAGAGCAAACATCTCATATGGAGGGAAGTGCTGAAGTTGGCACACTCATTGTGTGGCTGTGGTTGTGCAGGCATGAAGAAGGGTGCCCGAGTCTGTGAGGGCTCATCAGGCCCAAGCAGCTTCTGGCTTAGAAGGTTGGCAGGGACTAGGGAAGAATCCCACAGGAGAGGTCTGTGGTACCTGCAAGAAGAATGTGGCAGGGGAGAGCCAACCCTAGGTTCCATCAGTGGGAGCGGCCGCCCTCGCCCTGCTATGCAGCACTCAACACACAGGATCCTCTCAGCAGCAGCTGGAAGTGGGCATGGGGGATGATAGGCCAGATGCGACCCTGGGCATTCCTGACCCAGGAATGAGGGCGGTAAATGTGGTACCAGAGGGGACAATGACTCACCAGGGACTCCAGCAAAAGGCTTCTGTTAGGAGTGTCACACAGCATCATGAAATGACTTCTGGGTACCCAGGAAACAGGGCTCCAGAGCCTGGGGCTGGGCTGTGGCTCAGCTTGGTCCCTTGGGGACCAGCAGAGGCTCCTGCAGGCCACAGCTCTGGCAGCTCATAGCTAGTCACTCAGCCCCGCCTGGCTCCTAGATCCAGCTTCCCTCTCCAAAGCCAACATCTCTCCCCAAGTACACGCAAACCTGGAGTAAGCCTGATCCGCAGGGTCAGGGTCGAGGCACACCTCTCCCCCAGCCTGCCCGTTTTCTAGGGTGAAAGTTCCTTGACCCAGGCACGCCTCCCCGCACCTCCACAACCACAGCCACAGCACAGGGACAGCTGCACAGGAAGGCTCTGAAAGACGCAGGGGCTTCTGCACACGCTGGGCCCACAGCGTGATAAGCGTTGGCCTCCACAGTGCTGCTCTTCCTGGGCCCATCCTTGTTCCTGCTTCCCAGGTCTCACTGGTTTACGTGCACCCCCCTCTCTCCCCTCCCCTCCTTAAAGACCAAGGAGGGCTGGGCCGAACACAGACCCAGGGTTCTAAAATTCTAGGAAGGTGTTTTTTTTTGTTCCTGAGTTGATTTTCCCCGGCGCTGAGGATGGAACGTGGGGCCCATAGAACTCAAGGGCCTTGTACATGGTAGGCAAAGCCTCTGCCCCGAGCCACATCTCCAAGCCTTAACAGACTTGGGATTCTAATTTGTTATGTGACCTGAGAACAGTCACTCCATCTCTGGGGACTCCAGTGTTTTCGTATGTGATCAGGGAGAAAGGTTGTAGCGGAGATTCGGTGAGATGGGTCTAAGCATTGGAGGTGGGCACAGGGAAGGCACCTTAGTATACAGGCTGCATCTAGTCATCTTCTCACTGGATCTCCGTCTTCATGTTGCCTGGCCTTTCCCCTACAGGAAGCACTAATTTCTGCCTGAGAGGTTCTGCACATTGATGCTTTGATGGGGTCTAGTTTGGGAAACGGTGTGTGGCCAGGGACCAAGTCCTGGCCTAGCTCAACTTCCATGGCCTTTGGGAGGAAGCAGGAGCCCCCTCAAGTGAAAAAGCATAGAACAGATTAGGCCAGGAGGCATGCCTTAGGGCATTCTGCATGGGCTTGGAACAAACTGGAGCAGCGAATTGGAAAATAGCTGGATTCTCAGCACTTAAGATCTGTGTGACATGAAGGAGAGTCAGGAAGTGCATCTGAGAGCATCAGGAAGTGCGTTCAAGTAAGGTCTGCACTTGCCACTGCCCTGGCCGCGGCCGCCTCAATACCAACTCACCACTCATTCTCTCTCTCTCTCCTCTCTCTCTCACACGCGCACGCGCGCACACACACACACACACACACACACACACACACAGATCCATCTGTCTCTGCTTCCTTAGTGCTAGGAATAAAGGTATATGCTACTACACCTGGCCCAATTCTCTTTTCATCTTTGTGCCTTCCCGCCTCATGAAGCCAAGGAGCCGTGTGGTATTGGCAAAGCTGAGTGACCCATGGAAACCAGACCCCATTCACCTCTTCAGGATTATCTCTGTGCCATCCTCATTGGTCCCACCTCACAAGCACACCCTGAGCCAAAGGCAGGACGCAGAATACAGATACCCAGGCCTGTGTGTTTTCTGCCTCACCCGTGATCCTCAGGTGAGTTGAAATGGCCTCAAATAGAGCAGGGAGGGTACCAAAGTCCTCCCTCCCCCCAGCACAGGGCAGGTCCAGCGATGTCACAGACCAGACTCTTCACTGGTTTGTACGTTTCTATAGGAAGTCCAGACACTTAAGGGTCTTTAGTCCTCTATCTTTGGCATTGTCCTATTAGTCAAATTTTCTGAATGAGACTGCTTACTGCTTTCTGTACAACATGAATTAAATATATTCTCTGTCTTTGCTCTGAGTCACAGTCAGTGGGGAAGGGGGTTAGGGAGAACCCAGGCTCCAAGGGGTTGGGATGGGCATGGGGCCCTGTGGAGAAAACATGGGCTTGACATCCCCTTGGCCTTTGCCCTTCAAGTTCAGCCAAATGTTGGGGAGACCCTGGAACACGAGGTGGGTATGGAGGAAGGGTACCCTCTCCAGCTTACATTGTGGTGCCAGCACCTTTGCTCTCAGGAGGTCGGTGCCAGGGTCAGGAAGACAGGGCTAGGAAGGAGGTGGGGATGGAGGAGAGGCTGCACCTGCCCCAAAGAGCCAAGGCTACCTTGGTACCAGTGTCAGGGTGACCGTGCATATCTGGGTGCCAGCCTCAGGACCCTGAGACAGGGTTGACTTATCATCCCTCAGGACTGATAACACCCATGGGCGTGGCTTAGGGAGGAAGGGACACAGGGGCTAGGTCAGAGCTCCAGGAACAGTGTACTCTCCCACCTGCCAGTTTAAGGCGACCCTTTCCAGACTGGGGGATGGGCAGGGGGATGGCTGAGGTGGCAGGAGTACAGCTGGGAGTCCCAGATTACCTCCAGGTGCAGCTGGACACGGGCAGCATGCTGGTGCTCTTTAACCTTGGTTCAAGCCAGAGGGCACAGGACTCTGGCAAGGAGGGGACAACAGCATGGAGGGGTGGTGACAGGAGGGACTCCCTTTTTTTTTTGGGATGCTCCAGGGATGTCTGCCTTTGGGTGGGGTTAGCACACACACTGGCACAATTCCAGGGTCCCAGGGCCTTGTTCCTGGAGCAGTCCTTGTTCTTGGAGGGGAAGAAGGTGAAGGGAGAGTGTCCGAAGGCTAAGGAAGGGGTCTGTCAAGCTGATGAGCCAGGCAAACCCAGGGTCCCCCAACTCCCCCGCACTGCAGCTGGGAAAGGGTCCCAGGTCCCTCCTTGCCCCTCACTTCTTCTCAAGGAAGCAGCTTACGCCCCATCCCACAGTGGGTGACAAAGGGGTTGGTGTCCAGGTAGGAACCATCACAGAGGTGTGTGGCAAGCAAGGAAAGGAAGCAACTGCTACCACCAGGGCTGCCAAGTGGTCCTCCAGATTGGCCACAGGCGTTCATTGCTCAGCCCTCTGATGGCCACATAGGCCCCATACTTCCTGAATTCACACTCCCTGTGGCCTCCCGTCCCTCAAGACGCAGCATGGTGGACATAGCTCAGAAGATGCTCTGTCGCCGGTTCTTCCCTCGCCCTGGAGAACGGAGGGGGACAGGAAGGATTAAAGGGACCCTTGTCTTTCACATGCTTTGATCCAGTAAGCACGGGCATGTACTTGGATTCAGGTGAGCTGTGTGAAATTGGGACTTAACTTCTAGGGGCCTCAGTTTCACTGAAGTGGAAAGCATTTATAGTGCCAGTCCACAGGGTGTTTTAAAGATTAGACAGACCATGCATGGGGACCCACTGTCAGTCCAAGGCCATTGGCTGTACTAGGGACTGGACTGGCCAGGAGCTCGTGATCCTCAAAGAGAACACACTAGGGACAGGGTGCACCCTTGTCAGGGCTACTGTAAAAGGCAGTGGGTGATGGAGGAACCTCGTATAAAGTATGTATGGGGGGTGTTGACTCCTCATCCCAAGGGTAGCCTGCCAGGGCCATCTCTTCCTTAAAGGAGAGTCCTCCCTGGGGAAGGCAGTCTATTTGGTTGCTTCTAACAGAGGGTATAGGGTGAGCATGTGGCCCTACCTGGGTGCTGGAAGGCCAGGCCACGATAGCCTGGGTCTTTTTGGAGCTGGATCTCTTTCAGGGAGAAGATGGAGGCAGCTGGGCAAGAGAAGAGGGGGAGGGGAGGCCTCAGGGGAGCCACTCTGCTTGTTCCTATATCTACTGTCCCCACTTCCACTAAATCCACAGAGCTGAGGCACCCTCCAGTCAAGACTCAGTTCTCCAGATGAGAATTGTGAAGGGGAAGCCATGTGTCCAAGACCACTCTCCTGGACCCAAGGGTCCAGCCCCTGTGATAGCCCCACCCACATCCACTGCCCCTTCCCTTGTTCTGGCCCTGATTCCTTGGGTACTTACTATCATCAAGCTGGTGCACACGTTCTCCCAGAGACTGGAAGTAGGGGTGACTTAGGGCTGCCTCTGCTGACATACGACTCTTGGATTCGTACTGAAAGGCACAGGGTAGGCTCTTGGGCCCTGCTGGAGAACCTTCTAGAAAATGGGCCAAGGTGGGAGAAGCCGCCATCTGACCCAAGCCAGGCAGCCTCGGGGCTTAGGATACCAGGGTTCAGACACCAGGAAGAAACTAAAATGGGGCTTCACCGGGGAGCGACTGCTTCTTGGGATGGGCATGCATGCGAAGACGATGCCAATCATCACCTGAGGGAGTATTCGCACTATTCGCAGATTGTACCGCTAACTACCCTTTACCCTGTGCTTGCTCCCAGGTAGGCGCTGTGCCAGCCCCACAATTGTGTTGTATCCCCAGCATCTTCTAAAGCATGAACTGATATCCACCATGCAGTTGAGAAAACTGAGCCTCCCGTCCTCAGGAAGTGCCCAACCAGGCCTTGAGTACCAAGCACAGGGACTAGTGTCCCTTTGGGGCTTTGGAGCCACAGGCCTGAGCTACCGGCCTGGCTTTCTTTAGTCGTCTCTCTCTCTCTGGGTAAGATCGGAGGAGACTCACCAGGAGGAGGCTGGCCAAGAGGTTGATGCCGTCAGTATCCAACCTGCAAGGAGGAGGTGCTGGCACAGGCACAGCCAGGGGCAGGCTGGGGACCCGAACCTCTGGGAGGGAGATCACAGTGGGAAGCGAGGGGCCTGGCAAGGGACTACCTGGGAGCGTGGCTGAGCAGCGGCTGTGGCAGGTACCGGGGGAAGTTGTAGGCTCGAAACTCAGAGAGGGACGTCACACCCGGCCACGTCTCTTCTGTAGGAGTCCCTGGAGAATCGGAACGGTAAGAAGCTTATATTGCAAGGGTTCAACACAGAAGAAGCCAACAAAGGGTAGTCAAAGCTAGCTGGTTCCCACCCGGCCCAGTCTTCCGTGCTCCTGGGTGGACAGAGTTCTAGTGACCCCTGGTGGTGATGTGGAGGGTACAGAGGGAAACTAACCCAGGAGACGGAAGATGAGGTGCAATTCCTCCTTGACGGTAGAGCCTGGGAAGAGGGGCTTCCCGGTGGCCATCTCATAGAGGATGCAGCCCACGCCCCTGGGGAAGCAAGGGCAACGGTGAGGCCAGGAAGCACAACCATCCCTCCTGAGGCTTCTGTGTGAGGGATTCAATGACACCCTAACACATGCCTGGGAGGTCACCTTTGGGTCTTGAAGGGCTTCTAGAACCAACCAGACTCCCACTATGGTCCCTCTCTGTGAGCCCTGAGTCCCCTTAAGTCTGCTAGGCAGAAAGACAGGTGCATATTCTCACTCTCTGGGGAGCCTTGGGCTTGGCCAGAAACCTGGGCTGGCTTTCAAGTTGAGCTGGTTTTCATTTTACACTAAATTGCTGTGGGATAATGAATGCACTTGTACACTGTAAAGATTTGTCACTCATGTTGATTTAATAAAATGCTGATTGGCCAGTAGCCAGGCAGGAAGTTTAGGCAGAGCAATGAGACTAAGAAAATTCTGGGGGGCTGGAGAGATGGCTCAGTGGTTAAGAGCATTGCCTGCTCTTCCAAAGGTCCTGAGTTCAATTCCCAGCAACCACATGGTGGCTTACAACCATCTGTAATGAGGTCTGGTGCCCTCTTCTGGCCTTCAAGGATACACACAGACAGACTATTGTATACATAATAAATAAATAAATAAATAATTTTTTTTTTAATAAAAGAAAGTTCTGGGAAGAGGAAAGGCAGAGACTCAGTCATCAGCCTGATGAAGAGAAAACAAGACGAGAATGCCTTACCAGGAAAAGGTACCAAGCCGTGTGGCTAAACATAGATAAGAATTATGGGTTAATTTAAGTTGTAAGAGCTAGCTAATAATAAGCCTGAGCTAAGAGACCACACAGTTTGTAATTAATATAAGCCTCTGTGTGTTTATTTGGAACTGAATGTCTACAGGACCAGGCGAGACAGAAACTTCTGTCTATACCAAACCATACATTTGTCAATTTTAACAATCAAATAGTATGTCTCATCAAATGTTCTGGGAGAAAAGTCATCTACCCTCTGGCGATTCCCACCTCTACTCATGGGGAAGCATATCAGAAGTACAGCATTAGAGGGTCTATAAGCTCAGGGACACTGATATAGTTCAGATTTAATTTGCTAGCAGCAGCACAGCAGGGAGAAATGGCACTCTGAGCCAGGTCAGGCTCTTCCTGGACAGGGTCTAAAGTCACCTACTCACCTCTGCTGCCCACTCACCACATGTCAATGGGGGTGGAGTACTCTGTAGATCCCAGCAGTACATCTGGGGGCCTGTACCAGAGGGTCACCACCTCATTGGAATACGTCTTTGTAGGCACAGATTTGGCACGGGCCAGGCCTACGAACAGACAGGTTGCTGAATCTCTGCTAAAGGGTCCTGAAGAGTCAGGTTCTCGGGCATCCCTCAGAATCACTCTATCCTTAGGAGACTGTGCATCCCAGGGGTCAGACCCACTTGCCAACCCTGACCCCTGACCCTGGCGTCTGCCTCACCAAAGTCAGCCAGCTTTAGCTCGCCCCTCTCATTGATGAGCAGGTTCTGGGGCTTCAGATCCCGGTGCAGGATCTTGCGGCGGTGGCAGTAGGCCAGGCCCCGGAGCAGCTGGAACATGAAAATCTGGCGGAGAGAGGGAAACGGGAAGAGTGATAAGACCAGGTCCTATGTGGGAGACCCTTCGCCTCTGTCTCAGACTGGAGAGGAAGTCTCTAGGAAGGCTCCCTGGTTCTGCCACCTGGGACCTGCACACACCAGGAGTCACACACGGAGAGGAGGCAGTGAGCGTGAGGGGCTGGCACGGCCTCTAGATGGGAACTAGGAGGCACAGTGAGGAGAGTCCCATAGGCGGGGATGCATGTGCTCAGTTATTAATCACCAGAGCTGGTCATTGGTCCTCCTCGCTTCTCAGAGGTCTCCCTCACTCTGGCAGGGAACTCACACTTGATATTCAGAGTTGAGAGAGGGATCTATACCAGTAGCTAAACAGAAGGGGCTAGGGTGCTCAGAATGGCTTCTAGACTAGCCGAGTGGCCTTTCCCTCCTTCCTGTGTTTGAAGCACTGAGCAACCTCAGCAACTGGTGGGAAGAGGAGCATCCCACGCTGGCCTTGATGACAGATGGCTGCCATGATGAGGTCCCTACCTTGGAGGCCCTCACCTTGACATTGTGCATGTTCATGAGGTTTCCACAGTGGTCTAGATACTGTTTCAGGTCACTGTCCTGGAACAGACAGTCAGATTCAGTGCTGCCCCCTACCTGGCCAGTGGTCCAGACCCAGGCTGAAAGGAAGCCCTCTTCAGTCTGGCCCCTGCCTGCCGGCAGCACAGGGCCCTGGCTCTGAACCCTTGGCCCACTTCCACTGGGAACTTAGTTGAGAAACAAATGCTAGGGTCCTCCCCTTGCCCCACCCTTCCCAGAACCTCACCCCCTATCTTCCCTACCCACTTCACCCACCAAAGGGAAGAGGCTGCCAGCCCCAGTCCAGCTCACCAGGTACTCAAACACCAAGGTAAGAGACCGGTCTGTGTGAATGAGGTCATGCAGGGTCACAATATTGGCGTGTTTCAGGTCCTTCAGCAGAGACACTGGGGAGACAGGCCCACCTGGGTCCCCAGGCCCACCAATACCTCCCCACTATCCCTTCCTGGGGCCAAAAACGGCCCTTCACCCAGGCCCCCACCAGGTGTAGGTTGAGCCCCTCCTCCCAGAGGCCCAGGGTGCAGACTCGGACATTGTACCCTCTCGAATGGCAGTACAGGGTGCTCCCTCCTCATGCTCCAGCCGGATCTCCTTCAGGGCCACGAGGTTCTCTGTCAGCTTGCTGCGCCCCTTGAAGACGGTGGCATAGGTACCCTGGGACAGAGCATCCCTGGTCAGCCCCAGGAGGATCCTGTTCCTGCTCTCTTCCCAGTAACACCCTTCACGTGTCTGCTCGGGTTAGGATTCAAGCTGGGTACCCTACTCCCTCTGTCCAAATTGTTGGCTCCAAAGTCTGCTTTCTCTTAAAGTATCTCAATCAACTACCCGGCTGGAGCGGACTGCCCATTCCTCTGCTTCCCGGCTGGAGCGGACTGCCCATTCCTCTGCTCCCAGACTGGCTGCCCCTCTGTTATTATAGCTCAGCCTTGCTCTTAGGTCATGATGATACAGCTCTTGGAGGACAGGGCCTTCTTCCCCTTCACAAGCCTATACCCACTCCAGCCACAAAGCCTGACACAGAGATAGTAACAGAGCCCTGTGTGTCAGACACTAGGAACTTGTGCCAGCTTCCTTTGGTACCCTGCAATCCCCCAACAATAAAATCACTACTTTCATCCTTCGATAGAGAATGAAACTGAGGTGAGAGGCCATGGGATGTGTCACAGTCATAGGGCTAGCAAATGGTGGAATTAGGGTTCAAACCCAGGCCATAACTACTTGAATAGATTCTGTCCAGAGACCTCTGTCCTCTAGGCCTCATTCAAGATCAAGGGACATCTCAACAGCTGCTGAAGGATAGGCCAGGCTGCTTGGCTGGGACAGTGTGACTCTGAGGGTCAGGGGCCGTGAGGGGCAGAAGAGAGTCGTCACCAACCATCCTGCTGCCCAGACAGAACAACACCAACTCTTACCTCCCCCAGCTTGTCCAGTTTCACATATGTTTCCAGTTTCCCAAAGCCGATATCTGACTGGGAAGGAGACACAGGAGACTATGAAATTCAAGGCCCCAGCAGATCTTCCTAGTCCATATTCCCTCAGGAGGAGGGCAGGAAGTGAGGCACCCCCATTGTACAGAGAAGCTCCAAGTCTCCAAGCTCCAGGGAGGGCAGCTTCAAAGTCTTCTCTTTCTCCTTTCCTGAGAGTTGAGGAACCCCTCCGATGGGGGCCCCTTCCTCCATGCGTCGGAGATGGGCACACCTAGCCAAGCTGCCTTCCCAGGATCCGCCTCACTGCCTGCCTGGCTCTCCTGCTCAGTAGGTTACTGGCTCCTCCTGCCATTCTCTACTTTGTGGAGAGACCCCCACCCCCACCCAAAGTCTCTCATCAGCTCACCTCATCTGGCTCAGGACAGGACATGCCTTAATAAGACAGGGCTCTGAGGCCCACTCACTGGTGAGGCTCCTACGAGTTCCTCACAGGAAGCTGGAACCTGGAGGCCTGTGATGGGTGTTCTGACAGGTCGGGCTGTCTGTCTGTTTCTTTGTTGTTTTATTGGGGAGGTCTTTCATTTTTATTAAGCATTACATAACGTATGTGAGCTATATAATAGACCGCATGGCCTTGTAGCAGAAATAGAGGACCATAGCTGAGTTTGTTTGCTTGTTCTTCTCATCAACAAGAAAATGCTTCCTTAATCAATGTTCTCCAGGCCCTTAAACAGCAGTGACTGACTCCAGAGATGCGCCTATCTCTTTCCGTCAAAGGTCACTGGAGAGGAAGTGACAACTCTTTCGTCCTTGCTCCTACTCGTGCATTAGTGAACTTGTGGGTGTGCACAGTGGCTATTTGGGGATGACCAAGCATATGCCCACGACAGTGAGGCAGGGAGAGTCTCGAACCATGTCTCTATACCACCTGAACCCTATCTGGCTCCTGGTTTTTTGAGACAAAGTCTTACAGTGCACCCTTGGCCGGCCTGAAACTATGCATCCCAGGCAACCCTTGAATTCTTGTCACTCTGCATCAGCCTCCCAAGGAATGCTGGGAGTACAGATATGACTCACAACACAGGTTTATTGATCTTAACTTGGGAGACCCTGGAGCCTACTTAGCTCCATACCCAGGTTGGAGGGAGACTATTTATTGGAATCTGGAAAGGCCAGCAGGTGGCGCCAGAGGCACAGGAATCTTTCTGGAAACCACTACAGGCCTCTGTTTGGATGAACAAAGCCACTAAGTGTCTCTACCCTTACTGGTGTCTCCCACTCAGCAAACTCTGACCCTCCTTGGACTCACCAGGGAGGCACGACGGGACATTCGGGTGAGTGGCTTGGGCAGCCCTGGGCTCTCCAGTTGTAGCTTCTGCAGGAATTCCTGGGGCAGGCGGATATCCATGGGCAGAGAGAGCCTCTTGTTGAGGTCCTGAGGTGGCAGATGAGAGGGGAATACCATGTTGGCCTCGGGAGGTCCTTGCCTTTCACTCTGGATTTATCTGTTCATATAGAGCAGGGCCAAGCCACAGGCTGTGACCTAGTTCACAGCTACCTAAAGGGTATACATATGTGACCTACAAGGATTACTGTGTGACCCTTAAGAAGTTTCATCCCCTCTCTGGGCCACAGAAGCACGGACTGTAGAGCACGAATCTCATACCCTCACAATGTAATTTTGTAGGCACATTTTTCCTATACTTAGCACAGATATGTGGGTCATAACAACAGACAAGTTGTCTAGCCAGGAATGTTCTAGTCTTTGGCATATATTCTCATGCAACTCCCTCAATAACCTACTGCGATTTGAGCCCCCAGTGATTGGGGGAACCACCCTGCCGTGTCTACTGCTGTGGATGTGCCTGACCTGTGGAGCCTGAAGGGGCACCCTCACCTCCATGGAGAAGCGGCGTTGACTCTGCCGTTGTTGATACTGCATACCAGGGGACAGCTGCCCAGGCTCCTCCCCACCATCTGTGGGGGAGAACATGCTTGGTTTCAGTCCACAGCACTGAGTGGCATGCCTGAGCGGGACAGGTGTCGGTTCCTACCTCCCACTCCACGGTCTGTGGCCAGCCCAGGGCACCCCACGCCCCTCTGGCCCTAATGTACAGCGAATCAGCAGGGCTCACAGGGAGTCTGGGTGGGAAAGAGCGAGGTGGCCTGACCCTCACCCTCATTCCTCTGGGTGTGGAGCTGGTTGACCTGCTCGGTGAACTCAGTCAAGGACTCCTCAATGGTCTCTGGGCGGGGCACAGACAGGGAAAGCCTTCGCTTAAAGTTCTTCATCTTGTTCATGGTCAGCAGGGGGCCTTGTGGGTCCTGGGACAGAGAGGAAAGAACAAGGCAATGTGGCCGCTCTATACCCCTGGGAGCCAGGCTTTAGGTCATCCTGACCAGAGCCTCAGTTCTATGATGAAGGATCTAACCCTGTTCCTTCCTCCGTGACTCTCAGCTACCTTCAGTCCATGACTATACCCTCCCCTGCCATTACAGCATCAGTGGCTATATCTACAGGTTTCCAAGAGGTCACTCTCGACATTCAGCCTTCAGCTAGGGTGTCTGGAGATCTCTGAGACAGGATACCATACCTGGATGGCCTTCAGGCCATTGGCTCTTTCTGAAAGACCCTAACTGCTTGGTGCCCACTTGTCAATAGGTTTCAAACTCCATGACACCTGATACTGATGCGAGAATGTCCCCTCTCTCATCCTGGGTCCTCGGGAAGGAGGTCAGGGGAGAGCGAGCACAAAGCCCAGCCTCTGCTCCGGCTGCAGTGTGCAAGTCTGGAGCAGCGTGGGAAACCCAGGCAGCCCAGGAAAAGGGAAGCCTGACCTGTGGGCCCCTCCCTCGCCTCAGTCCTCTGAGCAGGCCTGGGTGCCCTGCGCTGAGGACACAGTGGGGCGGGAGCTGCCCTGTTCTATTGCCCTCTAAGTTCTGGCCTCCGGACAGCACCACAAAGATTACTGCTGCTTCCCACAGGTAGATGCTCCATTCCCTCCCTCCCTCCTCTCCTCCCTCCCTCTCCCTCCCCCTTTTATCCCTATTTTGAGACATAGTCTCACTGCGAATTTCTGCTGCCTGGCCTGGAACTTATTATATAGACCAGGCTGGCCTCGAACTCACAAAGATTCATCTGCCTCAGCCTCCTGAGTGCTGGGATTAAAGGCCCCGTACAACCATGCTTTTCCCACAGGCCCCACCCTCCGTGGGCTTCAAGAGCACCCATCAGCAGCCACATCGACATCCTGCTGGGCCCCATAGTGCCTTCAGTTACAGAGGGGCTGCAGGCACCAGAGGCTACACAGCCCCCTTAGCTCCCCACCATGTTCGGGAGGGGGCATCTGTACTTCTCCCTGGGCCTACTTATAACCCACTTCTGGAGGATGCTCAGGCCTGTGGCTGGCCAGCACCCAGTTGCCAAGGCAACCAGGCCCCTCCTGAATCCTCCTGGTTTAAAGGATTATGGGTCAGTAACATGTTTGCTTTGCTTAATGATCATATCCTCTGTCCTCTGTTAGCCTGGGAAAAGTCCTCTTCCTGGCACTCCATGCTCCTGGCTGCCCCTACCACAACTGAGCTGGGCCCTCAGGCCCTCCTGACCCAAGCAGAAGGCTCTGGCCTGCACCGCCCGCCCACCCGTTGAGTCCTCCTCTGCTGAGGAGCTTGCAGACCAAGTCAGTCAGGATGGCACACCACTGGTGGGTGGAACATCTTCTGCATACAGCCTGGCGCTGGGCACTAGGTTACAGTAACTAAACCAGATCCCGGTTCCCGAGGAGCTCAGGCTAATGACGGCACGCTGCCGAGGGCAATTGCTCAGCTTCCTTGCCTCGCCCACCCGGGTCCACCTCAGCTGGATTCCCACTTAAGGCCCCAGCCTGTATGACGGCACAGGCCTGCCTTCTACAGAACTCAGGGAGCTCCCAGAGGACAGCCACCCTGATCCATGCCCCTGTGTGTGGCGTCTGGCTGAAAGGACCGACAGACGCTCTGCGAGGCTAACGGGACAGACGGGCTCCAGGGACAAAAAGACTCAGTCATTCCCTGCCTGGTAACTCTCGTTCCTAGCAAGACCAGAGGGCAGAGGGCACTCCATGTACATGTCCACTGCCGTGCAGCCGAATGCTGGCGTGACCAGGGACATCCAAACACATGCTAACTACCAGCTTCTGGAGCTGGAGCCTGGGAAAATGCTTGGGGACTCAGGGCCTTGCAAGTGGTAGGCAAGGTGTCTGCCTCCACCTTCTCCTTCAGGGTTCTTAAAGAATGTATGTGTATGTGTGTGTGTGTGTGTGTGTGTGTGTGTATGTATGTGTGTGTGTATATGTTACGTGTGTACAGGTGCCCCGGGGGAGGGGGGCAGAAGAGGAAGTTGGATCCTCTAGAGTTGGAATTTCGGGCATCTGAGAGCTGCCTGAAATGGATTCTGGGAACTGAACCCAGGTCCTCTGAAAGAGCGGCAAGCACTCTTAACCACTAAGCCAGGGTCCCCACCCACTCTACTGTGGCAATGGGTAGCCCTAGCTAGCTTGGCGTTTCCAATCTTCCTGCCTCAATCTCTCAAGGGCTAGGATTACAGCCCTGTCTCTCCAAGACAGGCAGAGAAGATGTGTATCTAAAACAGGGTAGTCGGGCAGTGGTGGCACACGCCTTTAATCCCAATACTTGGGAGGCAGAGGCAGGCGGGTATAGAGTTAGTTCCAGGACAGGCAGGGCTGTTACAGAGAGAAACCCTGTCTCAAGAAAACAAAAACGAAACAAAAAACAGGGTCTCTGATAATCAGCATGTGTAGACACAGCTGGCGGCATCTGGGGTTCAGGTGAGGTGGGGTTCCAATCTACCATCTGGGCTAGGAGAGGAGCCCTCAGAGCTGCAGAGGATACAGGAGGGAGACAGACACAGCTGCAGGAGCCCCCCAGGGCAGCTCCTAGGACTGGGGAACATACATATGCTTTTCCTAAGCTCTAGGAGCGAGCCAAGTGGAGTGGGGTGTGTGTGTGTGCACGCAAGCACGTGTGTGCACTGCCAGAGCTGTCTGAGGAGACATGGGGCACGTGACCAAGGCTGTTCATGCAGGGGACACACGCACTTGGCTGTTCACGGTGTCAGCTCTATCAAGAGGGACCAGCCGTGTCTGAAAGTAGCTCTCCCATAAGGCCATCCTACAGTGTGGGCTTACGGGATGGTGGGATGGGTTGCTGGCTCGGTAACTCCCGGTGGCTGCCACGATTTACACCCTGGCTTTTGTTCAGGGTGGATAATTTCTATCAGACAAAGATCAAGCCAAAATCCCATCTGCTCTTTCTAGGGTTCAATTGGGAGTAAAGAGCCTAGAGCTGGCCTAGGATGGGGTGGAGGACAGAACAGGGGAGGAAAAGCTGGAAAAGCGGAACAGAACAGAGTCTCCAGGCTCAAGGCTTGACCTGAGCAGTGTGATGGATGACTGCATAGCAACCAGCTGTGCTCCGTGCTGGAGAAGTGGCCAAGAGGAAATGGCTGTCACTACAGCATGAGGAACAGAGGTCAGACGTTAGGATGGACTTCCTGATGGTGACATGGGAACAGGCAGCAGGAATGGTGACCAGAGCAGAGAGTGGCTACTTCTCTCTGGTAGGGACAATTAGGGCATTGAACCCAATAGGGTCTTGGGTGTGACAGGGCACCCGGGGCACTGAATGGTTTGTTGTTCCCCAGCTCAAGACACAAGATGCCCTGTCACTCTTGCCTTGGGAGAGTCAGCTCCTCAGATTTGGGGGCTGAGGGGGAAGGGAGACAGGAAAAGGGTCTGTCACCTTGGTGCTGTCTGCCTCCCGTCCCCAACCAGAGACAGAAAGGCCCAGTGTGACCCAGTCTGAGGCCCGCCCAGGGCCAGGCACAGTGTGGCCTTTGTCCCCAGGCCAAAGAGCCATCTGGGTCTGTCCCGTGCAACTGGTGCCAGGGGAAGAGAAGTGTGGTGTAGGGGTGTCACCCGGCAGGGTGGCATGGGGGAGGTCACAACAGAGGCCCCTCTGAGACTGTGGGCTGGGTAGGCAGACCCTAGCCAGCTGGCCTCCTGCCTCCTGCCCAGGTAAGCCTCTGTCTCCTAGGCACACACCAGCTGCCGGCACTTCCTGTTGGTGCCAGAGACAAGGGTGTCACAGGGGACGGGAGGAGGAGCCAGACCTGGAGGAAAGGGAGGCTTTGCTAAGGGCCAGACTCCCAGGCCAGCAGGGAGCCAGCAAGGAAGGAGAAGGTACTTATGAAGAGCTTCAGTCTGCACCCATAGACGCCCACAAGAAGGGACTGACCTGCTCAAATCAAGGCAGCAATTTCCTGGTTGTCAAGTGCATGACAGTGACCACATCACTCCTCTCTTCTAGCTGAGGTTCTCCCCAGTCCTGTCTCCTCCCTGTGCCAAGAGTTGCAAATGTTCTTTCCCACCTCAGTCAACAGTCAGGCAAGCACTCTCCAGCCTGTCCTTGGGCCTTCTGATGTGTAGGGAGATAAACAGCCAGGGAAACAGGCAGGGTTGTAGATGGCAAGAAGTGCAACCAAGGAAAATAGTGTGGGGAGGAGCAATGGGGAGGAAGAGGTATGAGTTTTAAAGGGTGGATGGGAAAGGGCTCCCTGGGGCCGGAGAGATGAGTCAGTAGCTGCTCCTCCAGAGGACCTTAGGCTCAACTCCCAGGACCCACACGGCAGCTCACAACGTAACTCCAGTTCCAGGGGATCCACCAACCTCACACAGACAGAGTGCGAGCAGAGGAGTGGCAAGATCCCACCCATGTTTGAATGGACTCCCTCTGGCTGCTATGCTAATAACAGACTGTACGTAGGCAAACAGCCCTGTCAGGCAGCTCCAGTAGAGACCCAAGTGAGAGACAGCGGACTGGACCCGTCATGGCAGCAGTGGAGGAGGGAAGCAGTGGCTGGCTGGTAGGTTTTACGTGGGGTGAGAAAGCAGTCAAGGACATGTGGCTGAGCAGTCAGAGTGCGCAGCAGTCGGGGTGGGGAGGGGGAGGCTGGGAACTTAGCTTTGTGCAGAAAGATCAGGAGTTGGATGGAGCAGGAAAGGTTTTGGTATCAGATGACCTCGGGTAGCATCAGCACAGCCCACGGTGGCTCTCGGTGCTGCTGCAACCTAACCACACAGCCCCGCCCACTGTCTCCCCACTGGCCCAGATGCCAGCAGGGAAGAGAGCAGGCGCTGGGGGCAAGCAGGTCACACATGGCGGGGCCAGTGCAAAGCAGGAGACAGGTCTTAAGCCCCTCTTAGGAGGAAGCAAGTACCACACAGTAGCTCAGGCCAGCTACAGGGGCCCATGGTCCAGATGGAGGGTACACTTAACCTGCTGTCTCCTAGCCAGGACAACCTCAGGTATCTCCTATCCCTGTCCTGAGCCTGGGACCCTGGCCAGGAGAACATGGAGGCTGAGGAGATTGGCAGAACAGACGGGCACTAGGACGGAGCTAAGGGTAGGGATGAGCATGACTTCGTAACTTCAGAGGCCAGCCCTGAGAGTCTGCTCAGCCAACTCCTTCCGGGCACTCTGGAGCCTCCCACCTAGACAGGACTGCGGATACCCAGCCTGCACCAAGCACCGTTAGGATCTGGGCCTTCCTGACTGGCCTCCTGTCTTACCAGCCCTGCTCCATAGGCTCTGCCTCCAGTGAGCTTTGCACATGTACTCTGGGTCTCTTGGGTCTTCAGTTCTGTCAACCCCAGCCCAGGGCAGCTGGGTGCCCTGCTTCCAATGGGATCTGACTTACTACTTGTCCCACACCAGGGCACAGTGGTTCTTGTGCTTTGCTGGCGCCGGACAAGTAGGCACATGTGGACACCTACTCTGTTTGGGGCACCACTCACTGGCGTGGGGCAGGGGGAGGATGAGGCTTTGTTTTGGTGTCAGTTTCTGGGCCTATGGCCAGAGGCTGAACGATATAATGAGGGGCTACCCGCTTCCTAAAGCCTAAGAGGGCCTGACCCTCAGTCCCAAAAGCAGACCAACAACTGGGGACTTCCTGACACCCTCTGCTTCCCTGCCCTGTCCTTATCTCAGGCACCTAGCCACTGTGTGCCTTGGGGAAATTTCAAAGAACCAGAGGCAACAGCTGACCAAGTTTGCAGACGTCATAAGCAGGGACTCAAACACATTCACCTTCAGGGGAAGCTGTACTTCACGGAGCTGGCAGATCCCATCATCCTCTGCCCACTACCTGGCCCTGCGGGAGGATGAGGCACAGGGAAGCTGGCTGCCCCTGCTGCCTGGGGCAAGAGCAGCAGCCGGAACTCGCCTCACTGACACCCTATCCCAGCTGGATGAGAAAGGCCGTGGGTCTGGGTCCTTCAGGGTGGCCAGAGCTGAAGAGGACTGACAGGCCTGCGGTCACTGTGCCAAGGAACAGATGCTGTGGACAGTGACTGAACTCAAAGAACATTCCTACAGATTCTGGAATGCAGGAAGCAGGAGAAGGCCTTCTGGGGCCAAGCTGGGCAAAGCCTAGAGGAAGCCGGCTCTGGAGGCTAAGGGTTGGGCTCTGGGCCCCGCAGCATCTTTTGTCTGGCTTTGGTGCTCAGTGGTCAAACGTGTGTAGTGTCTCATTCTGACCAGAAGGATCCTATGGTGAGAGCCCTATTAGCCAAAGTTCTCCATCTGTGTCAAAGAATGTACACATACTGGCAGTGCGAGCTAGAGGTTACCCTGTGTCTTAGTGTTGCCTGTAAGCAGAGGTAGTGCCTAGCCTCTAATCCTACTACGATGGGCACCTATGCTCCACCTTAGCATGCTTCCAACATGATGCCCTGGCATGCTAGAAATCCCTCAAGTGTGCAGAGCCCTCCAGGGTCCGGCACACAGGACTCTGGTGTCTGGATTCCTTGTCTCCTCCCCCTCTTCTTTTGGTGCTCTTTTAGAGACAGGGTCTCTCTATGCAGTCCTGGAGCTCACTATGTAGACCAGGCTGGCATCGAACTCACAGAGATCCTCCTTCCTCTGTGTTCCAAGTACGAGATCAAAGGTGTGCACCACCACATCCAGCCCTCTTGTCTTCTCAACAGTCAGCTCCCAACCCTTCCAAGAGGGTCCCATTCGGCTGACCGTCCTTGCCACACTCAAATCCCACTGCTGTACATACAGCACCCTTCTGGAATGCTCGTCCTCATTCCCCACCTCCTGGGGAAGCTAGACGTGAGCACACCTCCTTCCTCCAGGGGAAACAAGAGGCTTTCTCTTGCCGTCATCCGAGCAGCCTGCACATGCTCAGAACCAAGCCTGACGTTGGTCAGGCCAGGTATTCCTCATTCAGTGTTTCCCTTCTACACAGCAGTGCCTGGACTCAGCAGCTCCTCAGAAGGAATAAACAAGGGAGTGAGAAGCCCACTGAGCTTGACTCCTCAAGGACAAGGATGGTTCCTCAGTCAAATGTGAGCTCCAGGCACTACCACACGCAGACAGGGACTGCTATCCTTCCTACTGCCTCTTTCAGGCAGCCAGAGGCCTGTTTCTAGGCTTATCCCCTTGGTAGGGTCACAGGAGGGCCAGCCTGGCCCTGCTCTCTCCTTGGGTATCCTAGTATAAGCTGTATAGCTCCTCAACACTGGACATTCTTCCTTGGCTCTCTGTGACTAGAGAGGGAACTGGATTGCCGTGGCAGGTGGACCAGGGACCAGAGAAGAGCCAGCTACTGACCCTCCAGACCCACGTCAAGCATGACCTTTCCCCCACAGTGATATCTCCTCCAGCCTGGGACTTTGGGGTCCCCAGCCATAACATTCTGGCACACCTGGCAGAGCACCTGACTCGGCCCAGTAGCTGTCTGATCCTTCACTTCCCTTGCTTGCCTGTGCGTAGAGAAGGGCTGGGTCTAACTCATCAAACCCCCACAATTGTGGTCTGCCCAGAGCCACCAGTGAACATGCAAAGGCTGGGCTCAAGGCTTGCATTATGCCCTAGCCCTCCTCATCTGCATCTATGGCAGTGGGGATGGGAGGATGGGGCAGAAGGGACAGCTTCCTGGCCAGTAGAAATTCTCACAGGAAGTCACACAGTGTCGAATCTGGAGGTGTTCCAAGGAGGGCGGACAGTGAAAAGAACCAAATGCATCTGGCTGCTTCCAGGGCTGTGGGATGCAGCGGGTGCTGTTCTGGGGCCTCTTCTTAGCATCCCATCACTTGCAGGCAGACTGTACCAGAGGCTCACAGGGCAAGGTGCTCCACTAGGCACGGACCTGCTCCAACCCCATGTCTAGCCCTCCATGTGGACATCTTAGGCCTCCTGATGGCCCCTCTTTACCCTCTGGCTTCTCCGTGCGCAGGGACCTCTGCATATATAGAATCTAATAGTTTTTTTTCTTTTGAGAGAGGGATGGGGGTGGTGGAACTCAGTTAAGGTCTGCCTGTAATTTTCAAGGAGGTTCTGGGTTTCCTGGCAATGAGTTAGGACAAGCTGCCTTCTCTCCTCTGTCAGCTCTGGGCCTGGTAGACAGAACAAACCATCTATTGGGGCTGCCAGGGCCTTCCTCAATCTTTCCCTTGGCGAAACCACTCCCAAACTCAACTAAAGTGCCACTTCCCTGAGAAGCAGTCAGTACATGACCACACCACAGCTGGAAGCAGAGGCAGGGCAGGCCCCGCCTCCATCTCCCATCTCCTTTGCTCCCACTCAGAGCTCTCTTTGTCCTCTCCTGCTCCTCTTGACCCTCTACCTTAAAGGTCCTCCCTCAGATGCCCCTCAAATCTGTGACCCCGCAATCCTGCTGTAAGGTGTATACCCAAAGGAAGGGAAAGCTGTCTGAGGAGCCACTTCCCTGCAGCATTACTCTCAGCGCCCACAAAATACGACACTCAAGTGTCCAGGGCATGTGCGTGGATTTTAAAATCGGGAATGCTATTCAACCGTTAAGAAGGAAATCTTGCCGGTTATGCCATGGACGAGCCAAGTGGATAAGACAAGACACGGAGACACACAGAAAGCTGCTCTTATGGAAAAGGACAGCAGAATGGTGGGTCCCGGGGCTGGGGCAGAGAGATGGCAGGAGAAGGGAGAGCCAGCGGGGCAGAGTTGGAGCAGGGCACGTAAATCCTGCTGCTGCGCCCAGGATGGAGACTAGAACTAGCTGGGAAAGGCTCTGAGAGCCTTCCTACCGCTACCCAGATTTAATCACTAGGCGACGGCTACATGTAACATAACATCACAACGCGTCCTCAAAACATGTGTAATTCTTATTAGACAATTCAAAATAAATCTGTGTATTTTTTAATCCAAATTCTGCAACCTTATCTGGGGTTTTCTTTAAGCCCTAAAGGAACAGCTGTTTTCCTTCCTTCTACATCTGCAGACACTGTCACCTTCGGAACAAACAGCAGAAACACAGAGGACATCAAGTTCAGGACCCTTTGGTTTTCCTTGGTAGCTCGTGGCATCTCACGTTTTTGTCTCCATGCCTAACTTTAGCTCAGAACTGCGGGGGCCTTTGAACGCTAGTGTCCCAAGGGACCACAGAGTCCTAAAAGCAGGGAGTGAGTATATAAGGGAATTTCCTGGCGTCTTTTAGCCATGGTCCTATTTATTTTCCACCCCCACCAGCCTGGCCCATACTAACCCCTAGCCACATTTTGACGGGTCACTCTCTTCTAATGCCCCTTGTTCCCATCAGAGTGGTTGGTCACTCCCACAGCTACCGCCAGGCTCACTGACCAGCCCAGGCTCTCCTTGAACTCCACACAGCCTCTCCTTGGGACTGGCCCAGGTGACCACCCTGACCTGGGCTCCCCCATGCCTCCTCTAGAGAGCCTCTGGGTGGTCCTGGCTGTTTCACTGTTCTCTAAATATCCCTGTCAGTGTCACTCACCAGCCAGGTCTCAGGCCCCTCGAGGGCTCCCTTCCGCTTCCTGGGCTCACAAGCTCATGTTCAGCCCCAGGCCTCCCCCATGCTTTGTGCTGCTTGGTCTCAAAAACAGCTCAACTCCTAGGTCCCCTCCATTTCTCCCCCTCCCCCTACCCCCCCCCCGTATCTAGTGAACTCACTTCCTCACCTGTCCCCAAATGACAGCACACCCCAAGTTCCCTCTTTGGCCCTTTGCTCTTCCCCTCTACAGTAGATTTCCTGGGTGATCTCATCTTCTCCTGGGGTGGAAACCACAACCCCCGTGCTGCTGACTCTCAGACCCACAGCTCCGGGCCCCCTCCACCCTGGGCCTTGGCATGCAAGGGCCAACTATCTACCAGGAACCTCTGGCCGAATGTCTCCCATGAGTCCAGTTTGAGAGGCATTTTCAAGTAAAAAGGGCAGCTGTGAACAACTGTGTACAGCAGGGGAAGCTGCATGTCAGCATACAGACATGCCGGCCCACATGCATATAGAATAAAATCTATTATTCTATCGCAGCAGGCGAAGAGCAGGCAGTTGGTCCCCATGCCATGAGTGGTCACCTGGCTTCTAAGAGCCGTGGGTGGTTTTTCACTGCCCCTCAACTGTGCCTTCTACCATTTCTACTTACCGCTCACCTAGCAAATGAGCCATACCTCTTTGTAAATAAAGAGTATTTTTAGCTTGAGATTCCAGAACAATTTAGCACAGGGCCCAGAGAATAGCATGATTACTTTGAGCAAGGGTCAGCAAGCTTTTCCTGTAAAAAGTCAGCCAACCACTCTTCCCAGCCTCATGGGTTACGTTTCCTGCTGCAGTCATGCAGTGCCACCTTTGTGAAGGATGATCGTGTCTTGTGTTTTAGGAAACTTTTAGGGACACTAAGATCTCAATTTTACAAATTTAAGTGCCATAAAACATTCTTTTCCTTTAAGTTTTTCCCAACCACTTAAAAAAAATACATTAGAACGACTGTTAGGCCTGGAGCGGTAGTGCACGCTTATAATTCTAGTACTTGTGAGTGAGAGACGGGAAGATTGCCACAAGTTGGAAGCCAACCTGGTCTACAAGTTCCAGGTCAGCCAGGGCTACACAGCAAGACACTGTCTTGAAAAGTCAAAACAGGACTACAGATATAGTTTAGTGGGCAAAGTTCTTACCTGGCATGCATGAGGCCCTGGGTTCAATCCTAGTACTACATAAACTATAAAAGTTGCATATGCCAAGAGAAATGAGGATTAGAATTTCAAGTTGCCCTCACCTATATAGTGAGTTCCAGGCTAGCATGGGAATACATCAGACCCTGGCTCAATAAACAAACAAAACCATTCTTGTTTCATAGACCATTCTAAAGGAGGCGAGACTTGAAAGGGGCCATACCTTGCAGCCCCTGCCTTTGAGTATCCAGTATATATATAGCATTTGAATCCTGCATATACTTCTTTGCTAATACTTTTCTCCTCCTACCTGACTGAAGGGTGAGGCTCCTAGAGTTTCCTTGCCTCTCTGAACCATGGCAAGGACTAGGTACCCAGACCTCAGTGGAAAGAAGTTTCTGGGCTGTGAAGTTTAGAGGGTCGCAAGGCTAAGATCCTGCTGGGGCCTCACAATACAGTTCACCAGCAAAAGATGGTGGCATAAGACAGGGCTTGATGGGGCGTAGGAATCTGTGGCCTGTGTTTCTATGTCTTAAGCAAGACAGCTTTCTGTCCAAGGCTCTTGAGTGTGACAGAGCAGAGCTGAGACCAGAAGTGAGCTTGTGACATGGAGCTCAATGTCCTTTCTGCTCCCCACAGCTACTGGGTACCATTGCCAAGGAAGCCAACAGCCCACTCTGCCTGCATGGCTTGGTGATGAAGCTGCATGAGAGAATCAGCTCAGAAAATGGCACCCAGCTCAAACGCAACAGTTAGATCAGGGGAGGCTCTGTGACCTCCTGGCTGGCCATAGCTAGTCTGGAGACCCTGCCCTCCAACCACACACCTGCTTCCTGGCAGTGACTCCCACCAGCACATGGAAAGGACAGCTATGTCCCCTAGGACTATCCACCTTGCAAGAGTTTCCTTGGCTGGATGGCTGTCACCAGAGGAAAGAAAGGCTTGGTTCCTGAAGGGACTCCCCCAGACAGAAGAGGGAGCGATATCAGCAGCGCTCTCAGGATTTCCTGTGATAACAAGATAGACCTGGTGCGCAGAGTGAGGAAAGGGATATTGTCAGAGAACTCTCTTCCTACTTTCGGGACTAAGCCTTGTGTCCCTACCACAGAGATCCTCCCTTCAGAGAAGACTCAGGTGCAGGCCCAGCAACTCCGTGCACCATCACCCCTCAATAATGACAACAGGTAAGGCACAAAGCTGAGGCCCAGGGAAGACATGACGTCACTGCAATCCTCACAGCCACAGGAACCACTGCAAAGCCGGGAGGCTGAAGCTTGCGGGGAGCAGATGGCTTGCCCAAAGGCAACCAGTCATTGAGTGTAGGGGCAGATTTTATACTAAGCATCAGCCTGCACCAGCGGCCAGCAGGAGACACACACATGTAAATAGTGAGTGATCAAGTCAACCTGCCTCTTCTGGGCCATTCTTTCTGCTTCACCTGTTTCCAGGGAAGACCAGCTAATGGCGGGGAGAGGGAGGACATGAGTTCAAATCTCCAGGATCTATGGAAAAGCCAGACATAGCGGAGTAGGCCTATAATCTCATCATCAGGCAGCAGAAACAGGAGAATCAAAGGACAGGTGGCGGGCCAGTCAGCCTGACCAGAGGGTGAGCTCCAGGCTCGGCAAGAGACTCTTGTCTCAAGAAACAAAAAGATAAAAAAAAAAAAAAAAAAAAAAAAGGTGGGGCAGACATCTGACATCAGTCTCTGGTCTAAACACAGTGGGTTTTTTGTTTGTTTTTGTTTTTTGTTTGTTTGTTTTTGTTAAAGAAGGGTCAGCTTAGCATGGTGCCATATGCCTTTAGTTCCAGCATTTGAGTGGCAAAAGCAGGCCGATCTCTGTGAGTTCGAAGCCAGCCTGGTCTACATAGTGAGTCTGAGGACAGCCAGGGGTGTGTAGAGAGACCCTGCCTCAAAGGGGGGATTCAGTATATCCAGGGTGTACATACGCAGGAAGAGATTATGTATCACCATGGTCCCTTCCAAAGTTTGGGACAATGTCTTCCACGGCAGAGTGTCCTGACTTACCAGGGTCCTGCTTGCTGCCAGGCAACTGTGTGACCCTTTTCCGTTCAAAGCCAAACCTCAGACCTGCCTCCCAATCCCACCTCCTCAGCTGACAGGGCCTTGGGAGCACTGGGAGCAGATACTTCCTGCAGGCAGTAGGTTAGGCAGAAAGCACCCACTTTCTCCCTCCTGCTGTGCACAGGCTAGTTCAAGCCTGGCCACCAGCCCTATAGTGATCCTGGGCCGCTGGCCACCTGAGAGCTGCAGTGTGTGTGTGTGTGTGTGTGTGTGTGTGTGTGTGTGTGTGTGTGTGTGTGTGTGCACGCGCTCTCATGTACACTCATAAGCACATGTCACTGTAGGAGCCAGGGCTAACTTTGTGTGTTCCTACCCTCTGAGACAGGGAAGTGCCTGCTCAGCAGCCAGTACCCAGAGATCGAAGGTGAAGGGTCCAGGGAAGGAAAGAGAAAGGGTTACTGGGGGACACAAAGCCCAGGGAGAGAAACGTGACTGATTCTCAAAGGAGTGAAGCCAAGCAGGTAGGCCTGGAACTCAGCCAGCCAGGCCCTCGTGGACGGCAGAGCAGTGCAGGGACTGCAAATAATTAAGTGCCAGCAAAGGGTCCTCACGGCCCAGGAGCAGAACCCTGCTAAAGGGCTGAAGTCCCACAACTCCATGCCTACCTGACCCACCGGGCCTAGCACAGAGCACTAGCCCTTCCTGGCATGTTTCCATTAAGCTCCCCCATTCTCTTATAGAGAACCCTCCTCTCCAACCTAAAGGGACAAAGCTTCCAGTCCAGACTCAGCCTCAGGGCATCGCTGAGAGACTGACTTTCCCAATTCTTGCCACACACGGCTTCCATGTGTTATCTTACACAACTCACATAATAGCCTCCTTATCAGAAGCCCCTCTTCACACAGGACACCGAGGAAGTTCAGGCTGGGAGGACATGGGAGCCCAATGATAGCTTAGGTGTGGCCATCCTTCTTCCCCTCCTGATTCCAAACTCAGGAGGAATCAGAGGAGGAGGAGGAAGAGGGACGAAGGGGGAGGCTAGAGCCAGAAGACATGCATCTGGCAGTCTCTGGGAGCAGGATGGAGTAACTATCAGAGAACACAGTCTGTAGAGAAACACAGCCCCCTTCCCTCTAGATCCTAGGGCGGGGAGCCCCTCCGTGCCCAATCCCAGACTAGGAATCGACTTGCTTCTCAGATCTTGTCCCTCTAGTAAAGCTTGGTTCTGCCTGGCACAGGACAGGGGAACCTGATCACTGAGAGAACTACCCCAATCCTCCCTTGCTGAGGATTCCAGCACAGGTTGGGCCCTGCCCAGGTGGAGCAGGGTTGAGAGCAGGCTTGGGGTCAGCTAGAAGGAGACAGATCACGCCTCTACATCCCCTTGGGAGCATTCATCCCAGGGTCTGTTCCCGCTAGCGAAATGGTGAGAACAGCAATCATGAAATATCATGAGATTATTGTGACACCTTGCTTGGCACGCAGCAGGGACTGGAGGGAGACAGGAGCTTGGCTGGGACAAAGGAAACCTCTCTCTGGGTCTTTTACCATGCAGACCAAGCCCACAACCACAGTTGCCTGTTGGTCAGAAGATATCCCAGGCCCAAGTCATGATTAAAAACAAGAGCTGTCCAGGATACAAGGATTTGGCTCCCCCATCACTCTCACCCCCACCTCACTGTGTGCTGTGTTGTCTATGCTGAATCTCACATATAATGTGGTGGGGGCCGGCTGGTAGTGAACCCCAGGGCCCAGGCCACAGACCACAGCAGGATAGGATGGGGAAAGTTGTTGTGGGCTGAGCTGGGAGGGAAAGTCAAAAGGTTCTGAGGACAGCCTCTGTCCTACAATTCTACCTACCCCTGCTCCTGTGAAAGGCTTAGGGAGAAATAAATGAGGCCACTGGGGCCTAGAGGAGCACTGACCCCTCAGTACAGAAAAAACAACCGCAAGGCACTTAGAAGCCAGTGGCCTGTCCCCCAACAGGGTGGAACAGGGCCTCTGATCCACCTCATTTTCAGAGTCGTGTTTGCGTCCTCCAAACACAACAAGCTATGACTTCTGAGCCCAAATCATCTACCCTCCTTTTCCACACTCTATCATCCCTGTCCCTAGCTCATGAAGAGGGAGGGTCACTGCCTCTCTGGACTTCCCCAAGAGAGAAGAGACACGTTCCCTAGCGACCTTATTCACCACGGAGCCAACGCTGGAAGCTGCGGGCTTCACCTGTCCTCGGTTTTCCTCAGGTCTCTGGCCTACCATCCACGACCCCTGGGGCTGGAAAGTTCACTAAAGCCCAGAAAGCCCTTCAAGGAGGCAATCTGGCCCTACACTCCTGGGTCCTTTCGTTAGCCGGGACTCCTGACCCTTGTCCTTCCCATAAGGAAGGTACTTAGCGTCTGGCTTGCGCCTGGGTGGGAACTTTTGCTTTTGTAGGCTTCCGACGGAGCCCGGGGCCAAAGGGAGTCCCTGATCAAGAGTCCCCGCGAGGCACGCATTCTGCCTCAGCACCTGGAACTTGGGAGTGGCTTTCCCAGGGCATCCTTCACCCCCCAAAACACAAGCGCGCCTAGTTATCGCCAATCGCTCACAACAGCTAGGGAATTTTGCTCGAATCTCTCTCTCCAGCGCAAAGGCAGACGGCCCCTTTAAGGGCTGCCCGGCTTACCTTTGCTCAGCTTGCCCGGAGCGGTGCCCCCTCTCTGGCCGCCGCTGTCTCCGCGCGTGTCCGGGTCGCGGCGAGCCGGCTCCCGCCCGCAGCGGCCGCGCTGCCAAGGCTGGGTGACCTGCCCCGCGCCCTGCCGGGGTCCCTACTCGGGACCCTGACTCTCCTGGCTCTCGAAAGGTGAGTGGTATCCCCCCCCCAAGAAGCTGCAACCTGAGCTGCGGGAGGAGGGAGAAGGGAGGGGTGCAGGAAGGTGGGTAAGAGGAGGAGGAGGAGGAGGAAGGCAAAAGCCCGGCCCCAGCCTGAGTTTTTCACGTGTACAAGTTGACTCCGCCCTCGTCCGGACCGGCCCTGCCCACAACCGCTGCCAATCCCCTGCTCTCCCTCTGTCCTTGTGGCCACCCCTTTCTCCCACTCTGAAAACTAGGGCCAGTGCGTCTTCCTGTTCCCCTCACCCTGAGTACAGGGTGAGGCCCTCTGGTCTGAACCACACGGGGACAGGTCTCTAAATGTCCCTACCCAACCTGCTGAATGCCAACTCGCCCCCTCCCGCCCAGTGCCTATCACCTAAGACTAATGTTCAAGCACAGGGCATAGGTCATTGGCCATTCTCCTGTCTTCTCTCCAGAGCATAAGATTGTCAGTTATCTGCTAATGTATCTCTGAATCCCTCCTCCCTGCCCCCAGCTCTGTCTCTCCATGGCCTGGAGGAAGAGTTCCTTCCCCCAAAGCATTCCACTTCCACTGTGAAGAGGAATTGTCTTTTTGGCCAACTGAGTCGTCTAAGAAGCTCTGCCAATGCTAATTCAGTTCTCATTGTACACAAGGGGAAACTGAGTCTCCGAAAAGAAACTGAAGAGGTCCAAAGTCCCACAAGGTATTCATAGGGAGTCAAGATGAGAACCAGATCAATGATCATCCTACCTACACCATCTAACTTTAGGGGTCAAAAGAACAACTGCCCCCTGGGGAGTACTGGGGAGATGGTTCAATGGTTAAGAGCACTGGCTGCTCCTGCAGAGGACCTAGGTTCAGTTCCCAGTACCTATATGACAACTCACAACTGTCTGTGACTCCTGTTCTAGGGGACCTGGCCCCTTCTTCTGGTCTCCATGGCACTGAGAACATATGTGGTACACATGCATAGATGTACGTAAAACACATATACACATAAGCTAAAAAATAAATAAATCTTTTTTTTTAAAGTACATAACATCAAAAAGCTGGAGTGGCTTGAAGGACAGTGCAGGGCCCCTATAGTTGTCCTTCCTGTGCTCTGAGGGGCCTACGTCAAGGCGGCCTATGTCCTCCATCACAGGCCTATGCCCTAGAAGATATGACTTCTACAATCTGGGTGCTCTTGAGAAGGGCACTTTGAACCAACTCTTGGCTTGAGGAGGATGTGATGTTGGGAGTAGGGCAGTCTTCTAAAAGGCGTGGGCCAGAGGTCACAACCACAGCTGGAGACAGGAGAAAGAAGGGCCTAGGTATGAGAGTGACCTACGGATGGCTGACATCCCACAAAGGGCCTCCCAACTCTAGGCTACCTGGTTTCTTTGCCAGTGCACAGAGATTTTTCTGGGCATGAGTGCTTTATAAAACTGTGTCTGGGGGGTTGGAGAAATGGCTCAGCAGTTAAAAGCATTGCCTGCTCTTCGAAAGGTCCTGAGTTCAATTCCCAGCAACCACATGGTGGCTTACAACCATCTGTAATGAGGTCTGGTGCTTTCTTCTGGCCTTCAGGGATACACACAGACAGAATATTGTATACATAATAAATAAATAAATATTAAAAAAAAACAACAAAAAACTGTGTCTGCTGAAAGCTGCAAAGAGCGGCTACAGCCAGAGCCTCTGGGCTGGGGGCAGAGGATGCAGCCTGTCCTGCTCAATGAGTAAATAAGAGGAAAGGGAGTGAGGGGTAGTGGCCCAGGCCTGTAAACCCAGCAGGCAGGAGGAAAAGACAGGTCAACCTGGTCTCCAGAGTGAGTTCCAGGCCAGTCAAGGCTACTCAGTGAGACCCAGTCTCAAAAAGACGAGGAGGAGGAGGAAGAGGAGGAAGAGGAAGAAGAGGAGGAGAACAATAACAGCAGGGAATAGGGAGGCAATGTCAAGTTCAGGCAGGGCTGGAGGGCTGGACTATGGCTAAGTATCTAGGGGATTAGAGATGATGGGGCCAAAGGGTAGAGTTTCAGAGAGCCAGGGGGTAAGATCAAAAGGTCACAACAAACAGTTTCTGAGGATCTTCTGCATGTCAAACAGTAGTCAGGCCTCTGAGCACAGAGGATTTATAAAACCCAGACCCTAGCCTCCTCAAGGAGCGTGCGGGGAAGGGAAGCAAATGGGATGCTCAAGTCCGCTTTCTGTGGCTATATCAAATGACTGAGATAGCCAACTTATAAAGGGAACATGGGAGGGAGGAAGGGAAAGAAAGAGAGAGGGGAGGAGAGAGAGGGGGGAGAGAGCGAGAGCGAGAGAGAGCAAATAAGGTTTTAAAGATCCCAGCCCATGAACAAAGGACTGCTTTTCGAAACTATGGCAGCATAGTATGTCACGGTTAGGAGCAGGTGAAGAGCAAAGCCTCTCATCTCAGGGCTTGGAAGTCAAAGAGGGAAAAGAACAGAGCTGGGGTCCTACTGCCCCCTCAGGGGTACAAGTTCAGTGACCACCAAGCCCTGAAGTATGGCCACAGGATGGCAACTGAGCCTTCAGAACAAGGCCCATTGTGACAGTACTGCAGCCCAGGGGTCAGTGTTGGGTGGCCCGGGGACAGTCCCTGTGCTCCGTCTGAGCTGAGGGTTACTGGAGGAGAAGTTGGGAGGGAAGAAGGGTCGTTCTCTTTTTCCAGCACGGGTGATACTAAAGGCGGGATGACATGGAGTAGCGTGGAGCATCTCAGGAAAGAGATCTCACCAGGCCACCTTAGGTCACTCCACTGGCCGAGAGTGAAAGGCTGCTGGAGGGGGCGAAGCCAGAGATGGAAGTCCCAGTCAGGGGCCAATCCCAGGGAAAAGAGAGGCAGTCTTAGATTGTGACAGTCCCAGAAGTGAAGGGAGGGGATCTGATTTGAGAGCTGGTTAGGACATTCACAGAGCTGTGTGTCTGTTTGTGTCGCAAGATCAAAGAGTTAAGAGGGTCAAGGTTGGGGGCAGCAGTGTGTGTGGCAGGCTGGACAGGGCCTGAGGCTTCTTCAGTGTGCCTTCATACCCAGCCCTCCTTTGTACCACTATGTGATCTTGGGCCTAATTTTGCAAATCTATAGGACAAAGACACTAAAGTCAATCTTATGGTTGTGGTATATATCAGAGATCATGTATGCTAAAGGCCTAGCCCAGGGCTTGACTCACAAGGACTCAATAAGCAGTAGAGGTAATTAGCATCATTTGCCTACCCAAGAAACATTTATGAAGTGCTTGATGTATGCCAAAGATACTGGGTCATTGGGCTCAGCCCGTTCTCATACGACTCATTGTCCACTAGGGGAGAGGTGTGCAGAGGGACTGTCACATGCTGAGACAACGTTGGCTGGGGCAGAGGACAGAAGCCTTATTCTGCCCCAGCATCACTTGACAAAGGACAATGACAGCGTAAACAATACAAGGCCAGTTGCCTGGCTCAAGACTGTCAAATCATCCCATCTCCATTTGGGAGTTCCATTCAGAATTTTGAAGCCACCCCTTTAAAGGGGGCGATTTCAAAAGGTCTTAGAGGGAGGGGCTCATGGCTACAATCCCAGCTCCTCCGAAGGCTAAATCATGAGGATGAAAAGTTCAACACATGTCTGGTCTACATATGGAGTCCAATCCAGTCTGGGTGTCTAAATAATACAAAGGGATAGGGGTATAACTCAGTGGTAGAGTGCTTGCATAGCAGGCATAAGGCCCTAGATTCAATTTCCAGTACCAATAATAATAATAATAATAATTTAAAAAAAATAGTCATTGTCTTAGCTGGTGTGGTGATCCCAGTGCGGAGGCAAGAGGATATAATGAGCTGGAAGCTAGCTTGGACTACTGAGATCTTGTCTCCAAAAAACCTAAATGAAGGCATCAGTCCCTGCAATGGGTATCTAGACACACAGAGCATCGTCAGTCCAGAAAAAGCCCTGGGAAGCAGGGTGAGCTAGATAAGAGTGAAGGTCTGATGTGGCAGGGCCCCAGCTGGGTCCTGAGTATGCCGTGGGCACTTCATGTCCATCCAGGCATAGGAACTGACAATATGACGCTTGAGACATCCTCATCTGCTCCCCATCTGTGTCCTTTTCTGAGACTTCCTTCCAAACCTTTTGCTGTCCTCCCTCAGTTATGCCAATTTCCTTGCACACATCTCTCCAGACAGTTCGGTAGCTGCAACACTACCTGGCACCTCCCACTAAGGCAGGGCGGCCATTCTGCTAGCCTCTGATCAAGACCTCAGGCTGTAAAGCCCCAAAGACTGTGTGACCTTGGCTTGTTCTAGCTCTGGCTTCTTTTCTATCTGTGCAGTAGATGGTAACAGTCCCTCTCTCATGAGGCTCTGTGAGTTCAGAGAGATGTAAACTTGGCACCTGACACCCCATCAATATTCCTTCTTTCTCTGCAGCCCATGTGTCTCCATCCTCACAGAGCATCAGACAGCAGGCTCTCAACTGGGAGTGTTCCTGGCAGCCCCACTCCTGGGGTCTTTCCTTCAGCATCCCCTTCCTTCTATCTGGGAGAACTTGGAGTATTCCTGGGAGGCCCGGGGTGGTCCTTGCAGCGGCATGATTCTGGCAGACCTGAGCAGCAAAAGGTGGCAGTGGGGGGTGAGGAGCAGCCCAACTCCTCCCTTTCTGTTCTGAGCAACATGCCACCGCTCTGCAGATAGAATGGTGTCCTGAGGTGCCTGAGGGATATGTGGGGGATCTGGAAACTGCTCTCCCTCACAGACTGTGTGGGCAGCACATTTGAATAATTTCTGTAAACCCAAAGTTCAAGCTTGTTCCACTTCTTTCCCCAGAAGGCTACAGGGAGAGCTTGGCCAGTTGTGAAGCTCTCTGGTGCACACATATGCGTGTGCGCGCACACACACACACACATATACACAGACACACTCTCACACAGACACGCACACGCACACAGACACACAAGTACACACACACACACAGGTGGTCTCCAGAAGCCCTTCAGGGACCCTTGGAAGGCTGGAGACCCAAGCCTTCCATGAAGACGCAAGAGTTACTCTAATTATCCAGGGCCCAGTCTCAATTTTTCTCTTCAGCAGAATGGCGCAGTGGGAATGCCCATATCTTGGGGCATCAGGATTTAAAGGGGCATGGCTCCCATTGGCTGGACGAGCTGCAAAACCATCTGCTTGAGACTGGGGAGTCCAGTGAAGGCTTTGGAAGTAGGAAATGACAATCAGAGAGGTTTACCCTAAGAACAGGCCATTCCTTGGCAGGGAGGACAGAGAGAGACTGCAGAGACCTGAGGATAGACCAACCTGCCTCAGCCCAAGTGGCCTCAGGTCTAATAATCAGTGGTGACAAAGGACAGGGCTGGACAGAGCCCGTTTTAATCCCTGGTCATTGTTTTCCAATGATGTTATAGAGATAGGGAATAATTTGCAGAAAAATGTCATTCCAGTGCGATTTCAGCTGAGTTCAGGATTTTTGGTTTTATCACTGTACCAGGTATCCCATCCTGCCTTCCGCATTGTGCTAAATGCCCAGGCATGTGTATGTTCATGTATGTACACATACACACACCACACACACACACACACACACACACACACCCCTTGCATAACTACTCTAGACTTCATTGGAATGACAGCTGCATCCCCAGAGGGCTTTGCGACGGGGTAGACACCCCTGTCTTGTTGACCCTGGCAATCATCAAATTAGAACCCCACCCCTGCATTCAGCAGCAGTCCCAACACTTACCACACACAAGAGTATGTTCTCTCTCTCCCTCTCCCTCTCCAGATTGATGCATTACCATGGCAACAAAGCCATCCCACAGAGCCTGAGTAAATGGAAAGGTGTCCCTTAGCAACAAGACTGGAGCAGTGGTTGGGGAGGATGCTGGTGAGGTTGGTGAGGAGGGCAGGCCATTGAGAGGACCTCCCAGCAGGGTCCAGAGGAACAGTTCTTGGAGCTGGGTCTGGGGCTTTGCCCATTCCTGGAATGGGGCTGAAGATTTGTCCCTGTATTACAATCACTTTCCAACTTGGGAGCAACAGATTCTTCTTCTCAGAAAAACCTTAAGAAATTTGGAAACTTTTGGGAACAAGAGTTGATTGATTGCTAGAAAGGCATAAGCCAAACCCTAAGTCTCATCGTGTAAGTTCAGTTTAGAGCTGGCGTCAAGTCCAGTAAAAAAACATCTACTCAGTTATGTGCCCTGTGAAGAAGTTGGGTATTGGTTTCAGATGTGAGAACGTCCTGTGGACATGTCCAGGAGGGTATTGCGTGGGCCAGGAGGTGGAAGATGGAGGTGCCTCACTGCCCTGGGGAGGCCAAAACCCGAGGGCTGCACTTGGAAACTGACCCCGACTTTCACCTCTTATAACTCCTGCTTCACTTGTCCACCAGAGACTGTGACTGAAAACAGAGCCCTGACAGCGGCTTCCTCCGCCCAGCAGCTCCCAGTGGTTCCAGATAGTGGCTTGGAGTCACCAAGTCTGCCTTTGGAATCTGATGGCCCCCTTACCAAAGTCAAAGCCACAGAAGCACAGCCCTTTCATTTTCGGGGGCTATGGGCCTCTCCAAGCTCAAGCAGGGACTTTGTCATAGAGGCATGACATACCAGGTCCTTTGTGACCTGTCCATGTCTTCCTCCTCAACTCCCCTTGACTTTCTCCCTCTTAACGGTGCATGTCCAGGTGCATAAAATTACGCCCACCTCCCTGGTGTGCAACCGCTCTCATGCTTCCCACGTATTTATTCCTACCTGCTAGCGAAGCTTTCTCCTTCCCCTCTAGCCTAGTAGACTCTTGCTCATTCTTTAAAACCCAGCTCGGTTACCGTCTCCCTGGCACACATGGCCCCTGACGCTGTGTAGACAGACTTGGTCTCTACCTTCCAAGCACAGGGTCTCTGTGTGTCTTTTACTGGGTTGTAAGTCTCTCAAGACCAGAGACTGTGTCTTGCCCCAGTAACCAGCACAAAACAAACAACAAGGATCCCGGAGAACCAAGATGGTGGAACTGAAGAACAAGAACTACCCGGAGAAGAGGGGGAGCAAACCGGAAGGTAGGGCAAGAGCCAAGAGGAGGGAAGACAATGAGGGGAGTCGGGAGGAGCGGAAGGTCCAGGCTGCTAATGACAAGGCAGCATTGGAAACTCTGGGTAGATGGCTTGCTGTCTTGGTTTGCCCAGGACTTGCTCAGTCCTGGCGTGAGATGGGCCCTGATCACCTGACTGGTGACCTTTTCCAGGGCAGGTCTGGAATTGGGAGCAGGCAAGAAGCCTGAATGCTAGCTAGTCTAAGAGGTGAATGGAGGGCGGGGAAGGAAGGCTGAGGGCATTGCGGATGCTAAGTCACTCAGACCTACAGGAGGAGGAGCCTGACAGTGTGCCAGCCTCCCTGGCTGTCTGGTTCTACCCCGCAGAGAAAGCAAACAAAGGGAATTGCAGGACATCCTGCTTAATGGCTTCTCCTTCTCCCCTGGCCCACTACCTGGGTCACTCAACTTATCATGCCACTTCCCAGTCCCCAGAAGACAGTGGCCCTGTGCCTTCTGACAGGCTGGGCAGGCATTGGAGGCTTTATTCACCATGGTTCCTGCTTAGATCAAGGCAGGTCTTCTCTGGTGTTGTCTAGAATCTCATTTGGGGGCTGGAGTGTGGCTCAGCAGTAGAGCGGTTACCTGACCTGCTGAATGAAGGCTTTGTGTTGCATCTGATCCCAGCACTATGCAAGCACACACACATCGCATTGTATAGATGACCCAGCTTCTCTTGCCTGTTTCTCTTGCCCTCACCTGTTTTCTTCCCTTAGTAGATACTAAGTGCTACTGTTTCAGTGGTGGAGCACTTCTCCTGGGGCCCCAGCTTCCTGACCTCCTAAGGGTGGGGAATGTTACACCCTGAGCCTTCAGGAGGGCTCTAGATGTGACTTCAGCTGTTTGTAAAAACAGTTTACAAATCCATCCTATGGACTACGAAAGAGGGTCATATGAAATACAGGGGCAAGAGCCTCATTCATCTAAGAAGAGAGTCTCCGCACTTGAGCGTGCTCGAGAAGTTCTGCCGGCTTCTGGTCTATCTATGTGATAAACTGCTACTTTGTGCCTCGGTTTCTTCGTCTGTAGAATGGGTAGAATAGTGCCATTCTTCTGGGGTCATGTGCTGGCGGATGGACGGTGATTGAAAATAGCTCAGTGTGTTCTGAAGCAAACTTTTGAAAAAGAAAATAGCTCAGTGTGTTTGTTCTTAGAATATGTAAGGTGTTGTCCTCTGAGCCAAACTGCCGTCATTTCCCTGAGAGTCCACCATGTTCAAGATCTGCGGACCACCGGCAGGTGGGGAGGGCCATTGAACCAACCACCCTCTCAATCATACGCCGTTCTGCCCAAATTATATGCAGGCTTGGGGTCTCAGGTAGGAACCAGAGTACACAGACTGGGAAAGACTAGGGGAGAGGGGTTCATCTATGCAGCTCTGGGGAAAGGTCATCCATGTGCTCCTGTCTGGAGCCCCCCCCATGCTGTATGAGCCAACTGGAGAAACCCATTGGATGAGCTGAGGTGGAATCTAACTTTGGTTTGTCACTGGGACACTGGGAGGAGGGAGCTGGTGTTGTTTACATTTCCCCCCAGGGAAGGAATTTTAGCTTTTAGTGACAGACTAATGAGGTGAATCATTAGCTGTTGTCAGTTTTCAGAGAGAAAATTTTTCTGAGGGTCTCGGAAGGTTCTAAGAGCTTCCCCTTGTAGGTGACAGACACCCCCCCCACACACACACACATACAATGTGGCAGCTTCTGAGGCAGGTGTGGAGGAGGAATTGTCCGGAGATGCCTTTGAGATCCTGACTTTCCTGTGCCAAACAGTGTCCAAACACCACACTGCTCTAAACGGCGTGGAGTTAGAGGCTGCTGAACTCACCCACTGTGCACTGAAAAGCATGCCCTGTTGCAACATGTAGAGTGAGACCAGAACTCAAACCCCCATCCCTCAGTTGAGTCAGAAAAAGTCAGAGGCTTTTGCTCTGATGAAGCTAAAGGTGCTCACCACCACTGCAATCAGGCCCCTAAATTACAGACCCCTCCTGCCAACTGCCTGGCACCATCTCATTAGGTGGGTGCTGGGAGAAGGTGCCATATGCCCTATGGGAGCACCTAACCGCCAAGTTCCTGCTCCATAATTAAACCCAAAACCCCAACCTCACCCCCTCCTAACCCCCTCTCAGGAAACAACAAAATTGCCTCCCCTGCTGCAGGCAAGAGAAACTCAAGGTGAGAATCATGCGCTTCCAGCCTGGCCCTCCCATGACCATGGGGTTCCGGGAGACTTGGGGAGATCAAGTAAAACAGAGGGAACCCCATCTTGCCACATGGCTACCCAGAACCCAGCAAAAGCCGGCAGGACACACTGGCTTCCAGGGGATTCTGAGGATGGACTTTAGGAAGTGAGGTCCTAGAAAGAGGCATGGTGGGGCACTGAGACCGCTCAGCAGGTTAAAAAAAAAAAAACCTTTTCATGTAAACTGATCACCTGACATCCATCTCCAGGGAAAGGGAGAACCAATCAACTCTGGCAAGGTGTCCTCTGAATTCCACACGTGTGCCACTGCATGTATCCGAGGGTGTGCACACATGCACACATACACACACAGTACGTAAAAGTAAATTTTAAAGGAAAAGAGCAGGGGCGGAAGTAATCCTGGCTCAGTTTGTCCTAGAACAGTTAAGCACATCCACACACAACCTCACTCCCCTCCTCACTCCACTGAAAGATGCTTGGATGCCAGTGACTGACAGAGTCAGCTGGGATACTCTCAGAGCCTTCTGGCCAGAGCTGTGTGAGATGTGTCCGGCTGACAGGTCCACCCTGGCATGGACGCAGATGTGTGGTAGCAGAAATGGAGTGTCCCTCACTAGAGAGGCTTCCATAGAGACAGAGTGGTGGGCTGACCAGACAGTGGGGAGGTACCAAGTGATTAGCTTGCCATAAATGCCCTCGTGGCTCCAGCCAGCCGTGACAACTAGCCATAGAATAGAGAAATGGGCAAGGCCAGCAGTCCTATGCAAATACTGCTGCCCGGGGTGAGGGTATGGGGCTGGAGGAAGGTCAGCAGCCTGGGGCTGGGAGGGAAGTACCTCTTCCCCATCCTTAGCCAGAGTTCTCTGGTCTCCTGTCTGAGCCCCCTGGGCCTGCATGATGCCAAGTTGCATGTTCTAGCTCTGGGTTTTATGGGCAGAACAGGACTGTAAAGAAAGCTGTCCAGCCTAAGGGAGAAGGTGAGTTTACTGGGACAGACAGGATCAGGGCATCCAGTCCTCTATAGCAGAGATAAAAGATGTGACTGCGGCTGGCTTTGTTTTGTTTTTTGCTTTGTTTTGTTTTTGTTTGTTTTGTTTTTCATGACAGGGTTTCTCTGTGTAGGTTTGGGGCCTGTCCTGGAACTAGCTCTTGTAGACCAGGTTGGCCTTGAACTCACAGAGATTCCCCCTGCCTCTGCCTCCTGAGTGCTGGGATTAAAGGTGTGTGCCACCACCCAGCTTGGCTAGCATTTTATATTAAAGTCAAGTGCTAGATCGGGCTCAGCTCTTAGCCAGAGCCCAGGAGTTTGTCTCTGCTGTTACAGCCAGGAAGTGCTCGGAACCCTCTCCAGCCCTGCCATTCCCCAAAGTGATGCTGGCTCTGTTTGGCACCATGCCAGTGCTGATTTTGCCCTCCACCCCCAATCTGGGGATGGAGAGGTAAAAACAGCCTTGTGGTCATGAGTCATGGCCTCTGAGGGTTAGCACAACCCAGAGAAATGCCTAGGCAGGTTGTGTCCCCTTACCACTTGTTCAAGTCTCAGCTGTCAGACAGCACTGGGTCCAGCCAGACACGTACCGAGGGCCAGTGGGAAAGCTACTGTCTGAAGCCCAGCATTAGAGAGACAGCAGGGTGTCTTTGCAGTCACACCAAATGAACCCAGTCCTGGGAAGATTGTAGTCTGGAGTTGTTGCTGATTTCCCTAATTTCCTCTCAGGCCAACTTCCCCTTTTCCTGCAGCCTAGGAGGCCCTGGGGCCCCAGTACAGCCAGGTGTGGCTTGAGTGATCATCAGAGGACCTGTAGAACAGGGAGGGGCAAGCAGGGGTCAGCATCTGGGGTCACTGTGGACAGGCACAGGACACTGAGGAGTGAGGAAGAGGAAGGGGCCTAGCCTTATATTGGGTTTCTTCCGGGATGAGCCATGTGACCCAGTACTGTGAGCCACTAGTTTCCCCAGAGTAGAACCTGGCTATATGGTGTGACAGAGTGACAGATACCAGACCTACTCACTGGAACCCATCTGAGTGATCAGCTTGGTCCACGGACCTCCTGCCTGAATGATTCAGGCATGTCTGAATGTGCGGTCACTGACAGGTGACCAAACAATGGTGGCGTGACCGGGTACAATACCTAAAATACCAGGCTGTCCTGAATCAGAGAAGTGCCAAATGGACTGGCAAGAAACCAGCCCCTCCAGAGGCTTGCATTCCAAGTGCCCAGCCCAGCCTCACAAGTTGGTGGCACCAGACAGGCTCCTGTAGCCAGGGCAAGGAAGGAATTTGTGGCTTGCGCTTCCCCAGAGCTACTGTTGGCCCAGGGAGCTTGCCAACACAACAGCTCCCATGGGCACTGCTGTCTTTGAGCATTTCTTCCCAGGATCCCTACCACTCATGAGCCATGACTGACTGCTCTTAATTAAACAACTGGTAAATGAATTTAAGCCAATATTTACTCCTGGAGAGATAGAAGGAACACACGTCATCCGGGGCAGCTGGAGGTCAGTGGGCCAGGCTTCTCTCTTCTCTGGAATAGTGGGAGGTTCTCAGACCTGAGGTTTCCTTCCACTACCCCTCTGCCTCCTCTTCCCTCCAGGGTAGGAAAGGTCTGGAGGGGCATCCTTGTCCCTGAGAAGAATGAGAACTGAACAGAGAGGGATTTCAAGGCAGAGCTCAGCAGAGACACAAACACAGAACAGTCCTGACTGGGAACCCAGATGGAAGCTTCCAGAAAAGGAGGCATCCCACAGGAAAGGATTGGCCTCTTTTTCCTGAGAGGAGGCTAGGGGCAAGACGGGGACCTGGGTGAGACTTTTGCTGAGTGATGGGATAAAAGAGGGTCCCCCATGAGCACAAGCAGCTGCCTCCTCGGAAGGGAGGACTGCAGTGCTGGTAAGAATCCAGCAATGGGCCAGGCGGTGGCCCAGGCCTTTAATCCCAGTGCTCTGGAGGCAGAGGCAGGCGGATCTCTGTGAGTTCGAGGCCAGCCTGATCTACAAGAGCTAGTTCCAGGACAGGCTCCAAAGCTACAGAGAAACCCTGTCTCGAAAAAACAAACAACCCAAAAAGGAATCCAGCAATGGCCGGTTTCCCCCACAACTGGCATTTTCTTTTGTCCCTCCTCCCCACTCCCCACCACCCTGCTGGTGTGAGTAGCAGTAACCCTTGAAATCCAGGAGGCACCGGCAGCTGAGAATCCCCTGGCCCATGCACCTGGAGGAGAAGCAGGGCAGAGAGAGACCAAATCAGAGAAGGGCTGGACAGTGACAGCACAGACTGGAAGATGGAGCTCAGGTGCTGCCCCGAAGAGGTGCGCATGGCAGTTATGTAGCATGTCACATTTACCCCAAGCGTTAAACAAATGCTATAATTTCATTTTAGGGATGAGGAGACAGAGGCTAGCAGAGGCGAGTGACTCACTTTATGCAGAGGTGTCTATCCAGAGCAGGTGTGCTCTTTGTCTACGACTGAAGCTAGGCTCCACTGCAAGGCAGCCTGGGGTAGATCAAACTCCAGGACGTGTGTGTGTGTGTGTGTGTGTGTGTGTGTGTGTGTGTGTGTGTGGTGGATTTCTGCCACACACCAGGATGCAGCTCCATCCCCACTGAGAGTCTGTGAGTCATAGACCATAAAGTCACTCAAGAAAGAAATGGTCTCTGACCACAGGAGAGTCTGGCAGATGCTCTCGGGATTACCTGTGGCCTTGGGTACTGGGTTGACTCCCTAAGCTTTGCTTTCTGTGGAGGAAATGTGGTCTGACTATTTCTACAGTTGTTTGAAAGTTAAATGAAATCTTGTTGATAAAACATCTAGCATGGGCTGGGGGCATGGTTCACTGCTGTGCAATTATGAAGACCTGAGTTAGAAATTCCAGCAGTCACATTAAAAGCCCAGTGTGGCTGTGTGCACACATGCCTCTAACCCTAGTTCTGGGGGCATGGTGAGGCAGAGATGGGGGACCCCTGAGGCATGCTGACTAGCTCCAGGTTTCGGTGAGAGGCCCTGTCTCCCAGGAACAAGGTGGAGGGTAATAGAGGAGGAAGGACACCGATGGTCTTCCTCTGGCCTTGTGCACACACTTCAAAACACACACACACACACACACACACACACACACACACACTCTCTGTAGATTGCTTAAGAAATGGTAATTCTCACCAGAAGGTGATGGTACACACCTTTTATCCAGCATTCAGGAGGCAGAGGCAGGCAGATCTCTGAATTCAAGGCCGTGAGTTTATATCGTGAGTTTGAGGACAGCCAAGACTACACAGAGAAACCCCATCTCAAAAAACCAAAACAAGAGAGAGAGAGAGGTAATTCTCAGAATTGGAGAGATGGTTTGGGAGGCAAGAGCACTTGGTCCTCTTGTCCTCTTGAAGAGGACCCAGGTTCAGTTCCCAGTACCTTCATGGTGGCTCACAACTTTTTCAACCTTAATTCCAGGGGACTCAATGGCTTCTCCTGGCCTCCTCAGGTACCAGACATTTGATGCTCATACATACACGTAGGCAAACACTCATACACACAAAATAAAAATAAATAAAATCTTTAAAGAGAAAAGAAAGAGTTCTCAGCCTCAGAGCGTGTGACTCATCCTGCAGTCCACCTGGACCCTGAGTCAGCAGGGTCTCTCAGCGGTCCCACACCTGGCTGAGTACCCTATTGCTAACTTCTTGAGAGTCTTGGTGTTGTTGTTTTGAGACAGTCTTTCTACGGCACCGGGGCTGGCCTTGAACTTTTTCATCTTCCTAGCCTTAGCCTCTGAAGTTATGGAATGACAGGTATGTAACCACCACACCTGGCTAAATTAGTTTTTGCTTTCGTTTTTTTTCTGAGACAGGGTCTCTGTGTAGCCCTGGCTGGCCTAGAACTTGTTATGTAGATTCTGCTGGTACCAAACTCACAGAGATCTGCTTGCCTCTGTCTCCAGAGTGTTGTAAGAACTAAAGGTGTATTCCTCCTCCCCTGTCCCTCTCTACTCCCACCCCCAGATTTCTGATTAAATTCTTTTTTTAAAAAAATGATTTATTTATTATGTATACAGTGTTCTGTATGCATGCATGTACACCTGCAGGCCAGAAGAGGGCACCATATATCATTGTGAATGGTTGTGAACCACCATATGGTTGCTGAGAACTGAACTCAGGACCTCTGGAAGAGCAGCCAGTGCTCTTAACCTCTGAGCCATCTCTCCAGCCCCTCTTGGTTCAGTTCTTAATACCACTGAACAAAAGGCCCTGCCTTCTTTCATTTTCCTGTGGGTCCCCCAAATTATCTAGCTCATCCTGGATCTCACTTTGGGTTCAGTTCCCTGAATGCAGAAGGATCATAGTGTTCAGCTTTAAACCAAGCACTGTCTCCCCGTCATGATGCCCCAGGTGCACTCTGTGTCACTCGGCCCCTCCCCAGCGCACCTTCTACATGAGATTGAAGCTCGGTGCAATTACACCTCTCCTTGGCCTTCTGGATCCTGCACAATAATGCTTCCGAGGGACTTCACCCGGAGCTTGAGCCCTGGTACCTGGACATCAAGGGGCATTTCCCCAGTGCCACCAGCTCAATTAGGGATCAAGTGTCTGTCCAAGTGAGGAGTCTGCCAGTCTCAGGGTGTTGTGGCCCACTCCCCACCTTGCTGGAGCACGGGCTGCAGGAACAGCAGACAGAGCTAAAGCAGCGAGGTCGGGAGCCAGTCTGCAGACCTGCTGGAGGCGAACTAGCCCGCTGTCTTCTCAGTTTATACTGTTCTAGGCCTCTGACCTCCTGTGTTGCCCCTTAGTTGTTTTTAGACTGCTGCTCCCAGGGGTCCTTGAGTTTGCTAATTTGGTGATCTGCTCCTCCTGATTTCTGAGACGCAATACTGCCCGAGAGAGAGGGAAGAAGGGAGGTGCACTTTCAGGCTGGGGACTGAATTACTCTCCTTTTTAACCCATTTCTAGCTCTAGGGGACATTGGAGTGCCAGCTTTCACTTTTCACAGTGCCACCCACTGTGAGGGTTGAGAGAGGAGACAGATGAAAGGGAGCCTGGGGAGAAGCTGCAAGGCCTAGGGGCAAGAAGCTCAGAACTTCAACAGGGGAAATTCTTGAGCAGAAAGTTACCGCTCTTGGATCTAAAGCCTGCCTCTCCTCCACCAGCCAGCACAGGTGCTGTGTGTGTGTGTGTGTGTGCGTGCGCGCGCGTGCGCCTGTCTGGTGCGGCCACTCGGAAAGCAATGTGTGGGGCAGGAGACCTGAGGGCAGCTTCCAGCCCCAAGTCACAGAACAGGAAGGAGCCTAGGCAAAGAAGATCCCTATGGGTCCAAAACAGTGACAGGGTGATGCTGGTGGAGGGGGAGCTGACCCCAACCAGTTAGCTGGCTTAGCCATCCAAATCCTGAGGCTCCTGGGGCAGTATGATGCTGCTGCTTCTGCCCTTAGGGGAGTCTCACGCTTAGATCTTGGGGCATTCTCCAGGAAAGGAGAGACCTGAGGGCTCCCATTCAGGAATGATCTTAAAGACAAACATCCTATAGTGGACCTGATGGTATGAGCCTGTAAACTCAGCAACTCAGGATGCTGAGGCAGGAGGATCACAAGTTCAAGGCCTGCCTGGGCTACAGAATGAGTTTCAGTTCAGTTTGGGTAACTAAATGAGACTTCCTCAGAATAAAAGTGAAAAATTGTAAATAACCATATTAATTGTTGTTAAATGTTTCTGAACATTCTCCAAGTGCCAAACACTTCCACGTACATCCATCACTCACCCAATTCCAGGAGATAATGCCATCAGCATTGTCCATGCATGTACTCAATCAGTGCCTATATACATCATATATATCCATATAGTTCACATATATTTTAAAGTTTTATTTCTTTATTTGAGACAAGGTCTCACTATGTAGTCCAAACTGTCCTATAAACTCAAAATCCTCCTGCCTTAACCTCCCTAGCGCTGGGGTCACACACATGCGCCACTGAAATAAATAAAACATAGGCACAAGGCCACGCAGCTTGTAGCCCATCCGGCTGGGATTTGGGCCCTGGCAACCTCAGAGTGGGAAGCCCACTCTCCTGCTCCAAAGATCATGGCTTTGAGTTTCTACTTCAGTGCTCTTGTCCATGCATCCGTTGAGCCGATCCAGAAGGTTTTTAGTTGAAAAGCCCCAGGAGAACCACGTTCTTTTGATTTGGTGTCCCTTTTTCCTGCGCAACACAGGAGGTAAACCTAAAGTTTGGGACAACGGCTTCGCTCCCTAGTCTCCAAGAACCCTCCTTGGTGACCTCTGCTGCCACCTGCTGGTCGCCAGTCTTGGGGTGTTGGAAAGTTCTTTTTCTCTAAGGGACGTCATCCTTTCCCCACAGCTAAGGGATCATTTCCGATGCCTATGGGACTATCTGACTCGCCAGTCTTCTTCTCTTCTGAGATGCAGATTGGCATATCCCAGTTCAAAAGGCTCTAACCCAGGGTTGGAGAAGTGGCTCAGCGGTTAAGAGGACTGACTTCTTCCAGAGGATCCGGGTTCAATTCCTAGCACCCACATGGCAGCTTACAGCTGTCTGTGACTCCAGTTCCAGGGGACCCGATACCCATGGCAAAACACCAATGCACATAAACTGAAAGGGGAAAAAGGCTCTAACCCTCCAGCACCCCATAATTTCTCCCAAGTAACACGCCCCTGAGAGTAGAGCAGGCCAATGTGTTGACAGAGGTTTCTGTCCCGCCCGGTCCCGCCGTCGTTCAGTCCCAAAGAACTACACAGAGTCCCAGGCGCCCCTGAACTTTTATGTAGAGTGATGGAACTGTGACCCCAAGCTTTTTGGAGTGGCTGGCTGCAGGCTCTGTGGCTGAAGCATGGCCTAAAGGGGGCATGCGTGGGTTCCTAATTAGTGGAAAATGGAAATGAATGAGTCGCATGAAGAGGAGATGGAGAGGGGGCGGGACCATGGATGGGTTCTGGTGAGCGGAACGGATAAAGAAATGAAGCAATGGGGCTGGAGAGATGGCTCAGCGGTTAAGAGCATTGCCTGCTCTTCCAAGGGTCCCGAGTTCAATTCCCAGCAACCACATGGTGGCTCACAACCATCTGTAATGAGGTCTGGTGCCCTCTTCTGGCTTGCAGGCATACACACAGACAGAATATTGTATACATAATAAATAAATAAATAAATATTTTTAAAAAAGAGAAATGAAGCAATGGAAGGCCTTAGAAGGAGCCATCGGACCAGAGCTGAGCAAGGATGGATACGGGGAGAGAAAAGGTTGGATGCAGTTTGGGGCCTGCTTTTGTTCTTCTGCAAGCTAAGAGCTGTAGCTCTTTTCCTTTGGATGCTAAGGATTGAACTCAAGGTCTTGGACAAGACTTTTCATTGTTTAAGTGCTTAAAAAAGATACAAGAGATAACATTTTTGTAATGAATGAAAATAGTAGAAGGCTCCAAATTTCAACATCTCTAAATAAAGTTTTATCGACATGCAACCATGCTGTTAGCTTGGCTTTGTCCTTGACTGCTGCCTGTGGACAGAGGTCGGTAGTTGCAACGCAGGCCTCACAGGCTTAAAGCATTCATTATTTGTCCCTTTACTGAAAAGCTGACAGTCCTGTGCCCTAGAAGAAAAGGGTGGTGGGCCTTGGAGAAGAGCTGTGGGAAAGAAGGGAGACCTTAGGCTCCTGATGGAGGTGGAGGGCACAGGAGCTGTGCCAAGGCTGGGCTCCCCAAGAGCCTTTCTAGACCCTGCCACAGTAAGAATGTTCCCTTAATAATGTGCCCGTGTCTTCCCAACCCTGTTTTGCACAGCTTGCTCCACTACTGTGAAAGCAAATTTTATACCTCTAAGCGGGAACATCTCTTTACTACAGGAACCATAATGCAGACCTTGAAGGTTTGTGAAAACTTCTGTAAGACAACAGCGCTCTTATGGCCTTGGTAATGTGTGTGTAGCATCAACTGACTGACAAGTTTGTAAGGTGAATGTACTTTCCAGTTCGACCACTAGAGGGCAGGAAGGCCCCGCTGGCTGCTCGGAGGTCTGCAGGATACCCAGCCTGGGGAGAAAGGCCCTCCCCTGCTGTTTACAACCCTGCCCTTTGATCAGCTCCTGTTCTCACAGCCTGCCAAGGACCCGCTAATGCAGAGCTTCCCGCTGGGGCGAGCCAGGCTTCCTTCTGGCCCTTTTTCTGTTTCTGCCTGGCAGAACAGACTGAGGTGAGGCCTCAAGGTAAATGCTCTCTGCCCAGGTCTGTTTGCAGTTTGCAAAGCCCATACTTTCTCAACCCCTCGCAGAATCCTCCAGGGTCCTCTGATTTGGCAGAGCAGGTGACATAATGGTCTTTCATTCAGGTGAAGGACGTGAGGTTCGGAGAGATTGAGTGACTTGCCCAAACCTGTGAGCTGGAGAGCAGGGTGTGGGTATCAGAGCTGGTACAGTGATGCCCTGCACAAGGCTACGCTTACTGACCGTACTTTCCAAGCAGCCTGACTCCATCTTCCACAGCTTCTCTTTGTGCTCCTGCTCCCACATTGGGAGGAAAACTGGTAGAACTTCCCACCTTCCCTTTCTACATGGCCCACAGGTACTTCAGACATCTGAGCTTCTTTCTGCAGACTTTGGCTGTCCTGGGAATTAGTGGACAGGGGTGGGTCTTCAGGAGAAGTTGAGAACACAAAGGCAGATACGCACACATTCACACACTCATATTCTCATATTTACACACATACACATAATACTCCAAATCACAAACACTCATCTATAGTCACACACACATATTCACACATACACACTTTTAGACACATGCACACTTACACACACAAATCGGCACACAAATAGGCACACACTCTCACACATACACCCACTTGCAAATGCACACAGTTACACACACTTTCAGAAACACACACACACACGTCTAAGTTCAGACAGAAACAAAGATGCCATGGGCTGAAGTGGTCAGGGAAGGTGGCCTGGGCAGGGAATTGTCTATGTCAGACAGGAAGACATATTTGCAAGTGTCTCCAGGCAAAAAGGACACACTCCTCTTTACTCTCAGCCAACGCCCCGGGACAGATCTGCGTCTATCTAACTCCATCCCCTCCTACTGGCCCGTCAGGCATGTAGGGAACTGCAGACATGCTGGATAAAGGAGATCAGGAAGAGGAGGGAGGCAAGTAGCTGCGGTCGCAGTAGGCACTCTGCCCTCAACATGGCACACAGCTCGGCATTGTGGTCTAAGTGGCTGTCGAGAATGCTCCTGCATCGAGGGGCTTCCCCACACGTGGATACCTGCCCTGGCATGACCTGACAGGCAAGGAAAGTAGAATAGCTCCAGGAACCAACTGCATTATCGTAGAGTATTCTAGAAATGTTTCACTGAGCCCCCAACCAAGGGTGCCCCCTGTAGAGCTGTGCGCTAGGTCCCATGGGCTCCCGGCCCGGCCCTACGGGATTGTGAGCCAGGCTGAGTCAGGAGAGTCTAGGCTATCTGTCTTCAGAGAAAGCCTTAGTCCAAAGTACTGCCTGTCCTCCAACCCCCTCCCCATATTCCCAGCTGCCCCTACCCAAGCACAGACATAGGAGTGCCTCTGGGCTTCTCAGTGGGTGGTGCAGATTGCCAGAGTCTCCTTCAGTTTGGTACAGGTTCACTTCTGGGGTTAGAGTCCCCCACCGTGATCTTTTTTTTTTTTTTTTCGGTTTTTTGAGACAGGGTTTCTCTGGCTTTGGAGCCTGTCCTGGAACTAGCTCTTGTAGACCAGGCTGGTCTCCAACTCATAGAGATCCGCCTGCCTCTGCCTCATTAAAGGCGTGCGCCACCACCGCCCAGCCCCCACCATGATCTTATCACATGGAAGGATATCACATCCTTGTGTCAGGAGAAACCTTGAGAAACTCCATCCCACACTCTGAAGCGCTCAGGGGCCAGCAGGATCTGGTGGAAGGCCTGTCGTGCCCCTCCAGAGGAGGCACAGACTGCAGGAGAAGATGAGCAAAGGGTCTGGGGAATCTAGGGTTCTTTAAGAAACAGCGGCTCTGCTGTGAGGGACCTGGGGAAATGGGACAGGGAGGGAGGTACAGGGGAACACAAGGCAGTATCTCTACCTGGGTATCACACAGATACCTCCCAGGTATATATATCCCATCCTGAACCCGGTGACCTCCTGAAGGTCTTTCTCTGTTCCTGCAGCTGGGCTGGCTGGTGGCATGCACACCCTCCCCTAAGCACCCTGCCAGAAACAGGCGAATCCCCCTCACACCTCCCTCTTCCCAGCTTCGCGCTCTCTGCCAGCTCCACAGTTTGCCAAGTTTACCTCTCAGTTTTCTTATATCCACCCTTCGCTCTCACCGCTCCCTCAGCCTTCTTCCTGCCTGCTTGAAGCAAAGGCCTCCTGCCTCCCTCCCCTCACTGCTCCTGTCCCCGCGGGGTGGCAGGAGGCCTTCAGCACCGCTGAAGGGGTTCTGTACTTCACCTTCTGTCTGCCTAGGCAGCACAGTGTGGGGTGAGATGCTAAAGCTGGACATTGTAGGTTCAAACCCACCCTGCAGATTTACAGCTGGGCAAGCCTACTTTATATCTAGAGAAAGTGAGAGTCTCTCTGTCACCATCCCTCATTAGTGAACCATAATTTAACAAACTAGGTCTCAGACCCACCATGGAGAGTAATGAGATTTTCCATGTGTGAGTTCCTAGCTCTGCCCATTTCCTCTCCTGCTCCCCCCTCTGCTCAGTGCTCAACCCTCTTCTTCCTCACCTGTCACACCCACCTCAATGGATCAGCATGTTCTGCCTCTTCCTCTTCCTCTCTCAATGCATGCTGCTCTGCCCCACCATGCTGCCCACCCCCAACCCCGCTTCCCTGGCCCATGGCCACCCATTCTTCTTGGTCTCCCTTGCAAGACTGAGTGCTGCTGTGGGGAGACCTGGCTCCCCAGAGCTCTCATTCTGGTCTGCGCTGCAGCCACAGAGCCGGCCAGTACCACAGTACTAGACTTGGTGAGCTGTGGTCCAGGTGCGCTCGCAGCATCTGTGCGCCTTCCAGGCTCTGTACCCGCTCCACCGTTTAGGGCACTGAGGATGCAGTGAGGACCAAGCAGGAAGGGACTACATCATAGCCTCGGGGATCCCCTGGGGACTTCTGAGCAGAGTGGCCAGCAGTGGGATGGGATAAATGGAAAGGAGAGTGTGGCCAGAGGCTGCTGGCTCTGACTTTCCTAGGGCCATGAGGGGTTCCTGGAATTCTCAGGATTGGTCCCACGTTGACGCAAAAGTGTTTTCTGAGCTGGAGTCAGAGCCAGACCAGGGCCCCCCACCCCTGAGATGGGTGATCGCTGCTGGACTAAGTTCCTGTGGGGCTAGGATTCATCCATGTGCTTCTTCACCCATCCAATCCATCCTTCAGAACTTTGTGCATAGTGTATGTGCACATGTGTGTGTAAGTGTGCCATGAACATGGAGATGCCAGACATCAACTTTGGGTGTCTTTTTCTCTATCCTGGCAGCAAGTCCCCAGGATCCACCCCTCCTTCTTCCACATGGCCCTACCCTCTGAGTGCTAGGAATCCCAACTCATGTCCTCACCCTTGACCATGACCTCAGTAATGTTTCTGTCATCATTGCCACCATCCTCAGGCACTCTGTCAATGGAACCTACAGCCTCTTGCTTGCACTCTCTACTGAGGATTCCCCCCAGTCTCACTCACTAACTTTATTGCATCATTGTATGAGCAGCTGGGCATGGCACTAGATACAAGACACAGGCAGCTTGATAAGACACATTCAGAGTTGGGCGGTGGTGGCACACACCTTTGATCCCAGCACTTGGGAGGCAGAGGCAGTCAGATCTCTGTGATTCTGAGGCCAGCCTGGTCTACAGAGTGAGTTTCAGGGCAGCAAAAGCTATAGAAAGAAACCATGTCTCGAAGAATCAAAATAAATAAATAATCAATGGCACATTCGGCGCTGGCACCCGGCGAGTGTGACGTCATGAGAGGCAGGCATCAGGGAAGGAAGCTGCACTATGCACATCACCATCGACGTGGGGTTGAGCACAGTGTTTTAATGGGACAGCTGTCTGCTGCTCAGTGGTGATACAGTTGCCCAAGACAGTCTCTGTAACCATTCCTGTGACAGCACTGCTTCCTGACCTGAGGGGCTAAACAGTGTGAAGCCACCAGGCCCCTCCAGCTCCAAGTGTCCAGAGCCAGGTTCAACTCCCTCGTGGTGACTGTAAAGTGAAGCCTAGGTTCCAGCCATCCCCCAGTTGTCCCCATCCCTGCCCCAGGCAGTTGTGACACCTGTTTCTGGGCCTCTTCCCTATACTCATCTAGAATAGATCAAATATTTTTTTAAAATCTTGGCCCTGAAGCTGGACAGCCTGGATTTCAATACTGTAGTGTCTGGCCTCTTATTGGCCACGCCCACTCCCAGCTTCCAGCCTCTGACCCTAACTCTCGGCCTCTTCCTCTTCCGCTCTCACGGGAGCAGCAGCTGCTTCTCTCCCCTCTCCCCCCTTCCCTCTATCTCCCTGTCTCTCTCTGTCTCTCTTTCCATCACCCATCTAATAAATGTTTAACTCTGCATAGTGCGCCTACCCAGCTCTCTTTGGTCCGTCTGTACCGCCGCACAGCCCATATGGGGACCCGGAGACTAGCCGCGTGGCCGCCCGCCCGCCACAGAGACCGCGTGGTCTGGGGACCTGCAGCAAGCTGCAGCAAGCTGCTGGGTCACCCCTTCTTTTAAAAAAACACAACA